>JAQIWN010001425.1:0-20745 GCA_034699025.1 Entomobrya cf. arborea Gr-Col-00668
TTTTTTTGCAATTCCTTACTCGATCTGAACCAAGTTTGGGAGAAATTTTTATGATAATATCACCATCATCTAATCATATGTAAAATGCATGCCAATTTGATCATATCGTTCGTGTTTTTCAGTTTATACGGTGGTTGTTGGTGGTGTTATTAGCTTAAAGGTAAAGAGACGCGGTGCTAATTATCTTGTCAGCATCAAAATTTTAAACGCATGCATATTCATCTTCTTTCTGACTAGCTCTTAAACAAAATATACATATTATATGTACACATGTATGGATTGCATATCTGCTAACAAACGATGCCAATCTTTCTTGACGTGATGTACAGCCGCAGTAAACTAGACAAGACATCCGTCCCTTATTGATTTGATCATTACCATGCACCACCTAAACACATTTTTAGAGACAATAACAGTACATTTTTACCTTATTAATCCATGTATCAGCAATTTTCTACAATGGTCTTTTTTATTAATTCGTTGGAAATCAAGCGCCCTCGTTTTTTCCTTCTCTCGTAGTGAAAATACAAAAAAGATTTACAAGTGCAACATCATCATTATCGTCAAATTTTTCATGACATTGCTGGTGGGCTTGTATGAGTCAACTAGAAATGTGTGATTTTTATGCATACAGGTTCAGATACTTTAAGTATATAGATAGATAGTAAGAAACATGAATATGTGTATTCATACGTGTATAAGCTAAACCATTACCATTGCATTGACCCACTGGCTTTTTGGTGGATTATTGGCATGATTAGGATGTTGTTTTGGCTTGCACTTGACTCTCGTGCTTACTTTCTACTTCTTTTCCCAGATTTCTTATCATCTTCTCTCATCATTTCGCCGTGAACATCAATTGGCACATTGTCTTTCCTGATTATTGGACAGTTGTAACAATACTGGCGTCTGCCTTGATACTCTGCTCGTGATTCCTTTCGTCACTTTCATGGGGCGTCGAGAGTAGTTAGAGAGGAGTACGAAAAGTGCCTTATTCATTGTGATTGAGGTGTATGTAGGGTTGTAAATTTTCGATGAAATGCTTTTTTTGTCATTTTGTCAACGGATCTTTTTCAAAATGAGCACTGTCGTGACCAGAAGATCCCAGTGAGCGATACCACCTTGAGAAATGTATTGAGTGAGAAACAATATACGACATTGATTGTAATGAAATGATTATATATAAACAACTATTCTATTTTTCGTCCTTTCTAAAACTGAAAAGATAAAGAAGATGCGTACCTGCCTGCAAGAGGAGAAATCTCTTTTGAGAGAATTGCATGTTCTCATTAAACTTGTTGTTCTTTACCTATTTTTGATGAGAAGAGCCAACTATAATCCAATACATTATTGGATCAATGTAACTTAGATTTTTAATCGACAACCAAAGCCAAGCCAACCTCATGCCTGACGACGCATCATATCATTCGCTCATTTTTCATCTATTCTCGTATTTTCTCACCATATAATTCAACTCATATTTATTGCACCCCGTGTCTTGTGTCCTCCTCGCATCATACATCATCATTCTCTGCAAACCCAAAGAATCATCTACTGTTGCTATTTTTTCCTTCCATTTTTGACCCGTGATCAGAATGACAGATTTTCTATTAAAAGTAAAGGGACTTTCGTGCAGGTACCCGAGTAAAACAAGGTTGTACAGTTCACGAAAGAACATAGGCAGATGAGATGACGCAGAAAATACTCAGATGAATGAAAGACGGGCTGACAATTTTGGCGGCTTTTATATGCCTAATCACGACCACCGCTGAGTTTAAATGGCCAACATCTATCACGCTCTGTCTAGTATTTGAGTAACTGTCCCATTAAAACAAACATTAAAATTTCCATTTATTTTACACCAAACTAGCCTTAGCCTACCCCAACCCAATTCAATAATCATTTTTAATAAAAATGCATGTGCATAATGTGGTGTATGTAACATACATACAAACTCTCTCATAAAATTTAATACATTTTTTATGGAATGAGTTGGGTCGTTGGGCCTTTGGTGGTTTACTTACTACAATGTTTATTTTAATGCTTGGCTAATGTACTAAAAGTAGACATTATGCCGTCTGCATTTCAAATGTGTGTTTTAAGGAAAGTACTAAAAATGAGATGTTGTCGCCCACTGCTAATAACTCGTTTTTGAATTTAAATACTCTCGCTCGTGTGCATTAGTATTCTTCTCGGGGTAAATTAGAGTCAAGTGGCAGTAAAAGCACCAAGTTGTCTGGCAGTTCAGAGAGCAAAAAATTGTTGATAATACGTAACTTAAACTAGTCATATTCATTCATTTTTTCAAATATAAGAACATTTACGGAGGCACATATTCACTCAAACCGTTCTTTCTCCCAACCAATTTGTATTTTTTTTCTCTTTTACCGTTTCATCAAGTTAAAGACTTTATAGACAAATATTTTGAAATCCCAAAACTGTAAGTAATTTTCTGTAAACTTATATTATTGAAAGTATGTTTTAAAGATCACGTCATTTTCAAGAACAACTGTTTCAGTCATTATTGATGCAAATAAATTCAGTACAGAATACATTTTATACTTGACATTACTGCTAATTGACTTTAAAATAAAAGTATGCAACAATAACTGCAAAATGAATGCATAGTGCGAATCCAAAGTTAGCGGCATTCCTATACAATCCTTTTTACGTTCCGATTATTATCACCGACACAAAAATACACAATGCCATGCCATGCCATAGATGCATAGACAAGAAGAATGTACAAAGCAGCGAAAATGTCATCGCCACATTGCACGGCGTATTTTGCTTTTATTCAGATGAAAAATGTAACAACCGATCGCAACAAAAATCTTTAACTCTTCTTGGTACTGTTCTGCAAAATTGCTTAATCCCGCCAGACTACAGAGAGTCTGTAGTTCAGAGATTTAAAATTCTCGGTCTATGTTACTGTTGCAATTGGATGCATGTCTAATATCAAATTGCACGGATCTCCGTCATGATATTGTTCTTCGTCCTGAAGAAAACATTATTCATGCGTTCATTCATTCTTTTTCTTTAAATCTGTTTCAAACGCCGCTGTCCACCCTTAAAAAACCACGACATCGATATAATACGATATACGCAGACTTAATCCCTCAGACACCATGCAAGCATCATCGTCATCGCCATCATCATCATCAAAGCATGATAAGAGGCTTGATACATTTATTAAATTATTCAATCACGTTTTGTACTTTTTCATACCTTCCAAAAATAGACAACTGAATGCGAGTAAATGACATGCGCTCTGCTTTTTTTTATATAATCTACAATGCATTTTATACTTGATGCTTATTTCGTGGTATGCAAGAAATTTAGGGAAGGTTCATTAATATACATACTCGTTGAAGGAATTAAGGATGCCAGGCTCCTCCATCATCATCGTCGCGGTCGGTGAAAAAGTATTCCTTTCATTCACGGACTGATGCAATCCAATGTACCAGTCAAAGTCAACTTCTGAGAGAGCGGCGTAACACAACAATACAAATATCTTGTAATTGTCAAAATGTTCCTTTTCAGAAATCTTAGCGCAAACATGTCATCGTCATTCTTGTTATAGGTATATGAATATTAAATTATTGCTGCTTTGTTGAAATATCTATTATCAACTAGCACGATACCTTGATTTGATACCTATATCTAAAATTATTTTTTTTAGCAATAATGATGATGGCTTATTGTTACAGAAAAACCAAGGTAGGCTTCGTTTCTTATTGTAAAGCAGCCTTTCCATCTATATCATTACCATTATACCATGATTAAAACAGACTTAACTCTTCTTGTATTTCTACTATACACAAGTCATTATCTTCATAACAAGTTTCTGTACAAAAGTGCAAGAGAGCTGTATAGGTGTGATGTCTTCTCTGCCGAAAATAGCAGCCGCAGACATGTATCAATGAACACGCATGTCTTCGAAATACATTATACTTTTTTAACGCTGACACGCATCATCGCAGTGCGCTGGCACAGAAGCTTCAAAATGGTAATTACAACGCTATTACCAACTTACAACGACTACTTTTATTTCCATCCCGTAGAAGTGGAAGCTATTTTCTACATAGACGAATACAACAATGATGCCAAGCTAGATCAAATAGCATTGGCTATACTACTACTTTGTTGTGCGTACGCAAAGTAGAATTATTATATTTCTGACTTTCTGACCGTCATGTTCAGAATCATCCTCATTCTCTCTGGCTTTGGCTTGCGAGCTACAAATACACAATGGGAGTAATATGCATAAATAAAAAGACTTCTTATATTGTAACAATGCATTATTGATGAAGAAGACGAGTCTACTTCTACTACTTTCAGAGTGTGTGTGATGTGTTGATAATCAAGGGGAAAATAGTAAGAAATCAGAGGCATAAATATACAAATACCTATATCTTGGCTTGCTCGTAGTTAATTTTAATGTATAATATGCAAACCTCTACATCTACTGATGAATACATGCAAGCCTGCCACTTTACCTTGTCTTTTTATTAGATGATGTGTACCCTTTGTCACTTCACACAAGCTGTGTGGTTAAGGCTGCATTAAAATACGTAGCCTTTGGCAAAACCGTGCGTTTTTTCATCGTAAGTCGTAAGCCCGTGTATGCTGGGTTTTTTTAGTTGACGAACGACAAGGAATAATGTTCTCCATTCTCACATAGAAAAAGAGAGAGGAGCATGATGTGATGATGGTGGAGAAGACGAGCCAAAAAGAGTAAAAAATAATAATAACGATAAAATTGTTATTGTTATTATATCAATAATAGGTTGAGTACATACGTATACAAGAGCATGTAACTTGCTTTACAATTTACAATCACAATGCAATGCAAGCAGCCGTAACACCTGTTTCTCCCCATCAAATGAGATCCATTAGCGTATCTCATGGTTTTATCATGATTGAGCTCATACTCATCGGCATAGCCAAAGAGTCAACTTTATAACAGCAAAAGCAATACACGGATGAAATGCATAGTACGATGGATGACTGATTCTAGTAGTCTTTACATTTTTATTCTAGTGGCTCATTTAATATTCTAGACCAGTGTCACAGTTTTATGTTTTCAGTCACCTTATTTTATGCTTTGTTTTGCTTACTTCTTTGGAAAAAAATGCGATACGATTGTTTGGTGTGCATGTGTACAAGTTTTGCATGATACCATGCTGCTGCTGATGATAATGTTCTTGTTCTTAAATTCGTAATATATTTATAAACTAAACATTTATTTTTTATAACGATCCTGTATGCAAATAAAGAGTACGGCTTATTTCGTTCTTGATGCGTTTCACTTGACTTACCTCCCTGCATTTATTGTTGCATTAAAATTGTGAATACTGTAATCATGATTAAATGCAGCGCAGGTTTAAAGTGGTTGCATGATTACTTGTAAGATGGATAGTAGAAGAAGAAGCAAAAAAGTATTAGCTGTTTTTTATTTTTCATTGTTGTATTGATAGTTTTTTATGCGTTGTGCTGCAAGTTGCAACAATGGACACTCTAAAGGCCAGCTTGAATTAGACAAAGAAAAGAGGTAAACCGAGCATGGTTGAGAGAATGACGTAATGTGTAATCTGATACCAAAGTTAATACATCAAATGAAATTTTCGTATGGGCTTCCTATAATCAAACCAGAAATGTTCCTAGTTGGACTACACTTACACATCGTCACTAATCTGAAGAGTCGCTTGTCAATTTGATTCAGATTTACTTATCATAAAAAAATATGCATAGAATGCCCATTCTTCTTAACATTTTGAATGCACAATGAGGTATATAATTATCTAAATGCAATAAGAAATTGATTTGCACTCGCTCAAATTATGAGCAACCGAAAAGATTTCGTTGAATGATGAGTTTGTTGGATTAACAAATTTACAATCTAACGAGGGAAGCGCAAGTCCACTAAACGGCAAACCGGTATGAAATGGGTATCGCAAGAAAGATTAGGTTGTGAATAATTAAATGGGTCAGGTTTTAACCCCGAATGGCCACATATGAGTTGGCCAGGGTTCATCAAAGTTGTCCATACCGCACGCTTTTTGACGCACGGAGAAGGAGTGAGCGCAAGAAAAGCTTGTGTTGCTTCCCTCTCCAGCTAGCAGCTAGCGTTGGCTGATGGTAAGCAGCGAGCCTTCTTTTCTCTTTTTTTCTTTCTCGCTTCCTGATCTGAGCTAGCTTTGCTTGCGCTCACTCCTTCTTCGTGCCTCAAAAAGCGTGCAGTATGGTCAACTTTGATTAGCCCTGGTCAAGTCATTTGTGGCCATTCGGGGTTAAAACCTGACCCATTCAATTACTCACAACCTAATCTTTCTTGCGATACCCATTTCATACCGGTTTGCCGTTTAGTGGACTTGCGCTTCCCTCGTAAGTAACATTAACACTACGAATGCAGTAGGATAATGTTATGTAGTCATAGCCAAATGCATAATAATCATTTCCAAATCGAAGAATGCATTTTCTGCATTCGTAATTCTTAAAATCTGATGTGCATACTTAATACGAAACCAACACTAGTCCTTATCATCATTATTATTTACACCATTACGCATGATTGAATCACATCATCTATCGCATCTTCATAATCACAGTACAACAATCACAATTTTTTTCCATTTAAGAAGGATAAAATAATAATATATTATGCCCATTGCAATTCATTGCATTATGTATGTATTCCTGTTGGGTAATTGCGCTCATATGAATGCAAAACATGTTAAATGTATAATCGTTTGATTTTCACTTGACTGTCCTCTCATGTTTCATGTAGCAATTGAGGAATTTGTCTGGGGAAATGTTCTTAAGTTGTTCAACTATTGTTGATGATGATGACATCAGTGTTCTGTGTTTTCTACTCAACTTTTTGAGATTAATACACACTTTTTTGCTTACCTAATCATGTGAGGAAAATGTGCAATTTCTTTCTCATTTCACTCCTTGCTGGCGAGGAAAGACGTGTCAATGTCAGTTAGTTAAAGGTCTGGTTTATGACATCTTCTTTGAAAAATAACGTTCCCTACAACATCGCTACTTGTTGCCATTTCATAATGGACTTGTATACATGCAAATGACACGACAAGCGAAAAAAAATTGCTGCTGTTATGCTGCCAATAACGAATTTTTTTCGCATCTTCTTCCTGGGTGTTCATCGTCGTCGTCAGTCAGGTCCTCGTTGTTAGCATCATAATCAACTAAAGTACTTACAACAAACACGCAATAATATACAGCTCCACAGGACAGGGAAAAAATATGATATTCATGTAATGTCTCAAGTCTCAGCTTAAGAATTTTGAACTGTTGATTTGAAATATGGTGTGGTTTATATCACGTTTTCAAGTTAAACTACAACTATCCGTGTGGCATTTTCTATAGAATATCTTTTTCTCTGGTCTGCTCATTATCCAGTTGCTTTCAATCGAGCATTATTAACTGACCAAATCCTCAATATTTTCACAATAAAAAGCATTTAGTAAAGTGGTTGGACCTTCCCAATTTTTCTTAGTCTAATTGGTCAATGTCCACCATGGTCATGTCTCTTTTATGGTGAAAAGAGATAAAAAGCTTTTTGGAGCCGGCACATGCCATTTTTTGTCTATATGACATTTAAAGAGATTCAAAAGACTTTGCTGGTTAGGGGAAGAGAATCAACAGAAGAGAGAGAGAGAGACAGGGGATGATTTCATTCCTCCACTTTCTTAAGCAAATATACAAATACAAAGAATCACATTTGGATTGAATTCACAAACAGTAAAAATTCCGTAGTATTCTGCATTCAATGTATTTTTTTATACACAAGAGCAACGAAACCAGAACGTGATATCGCGTTACTTTTGCTGCTACATTCCTTTCTGTTGAACTAGAAGAAGAGTGAACTGTTTTTCATGTTCCAACTCATTTGCTCTTGACCTCTTTGGTTCTGGTTCATTTCACCTTCATTCCTCATACCATACCAACTTTTTTTCTGCTCTTTTGTATACAATGTTATGTGGGATTTTTTGTACGTTTTAAGTAGTCAACAACTGCTTTTTGCTTCTATTGACTTGTGTATCGTATCGTATCAAATGGATAATACTTTGTGATATTTCTCTCCACCCCAAACACTCTCTCTAAGCAGAAAATTCATTTGCTTTCTTCTCAAGGTTAAAAGCTTGCACAATAAGTAGACATTCAATTCAAATGATGATCTCTACTTTATGTGCGTTGCAAACTAAAAAGGAATTTTTACGACATATTCATGCTTACCACAAAAATGTCTAATATATTATATTCCTCACTTACAAAAAGGTAAAATATCAATGACTGAGATTTGCTTTTTGAAAGGAGCAATTTTTTGTACAATACAATTTCGTTTTGTTTACGCATCCAGCAAAAATTCATTCGTACTACGCATCCAGGGGAAAAAAATTGCGTGAGAAATGTGTGTAGGGGAAAAATTGAGACAAGCAATAAAGTATGTTGATCCCTCATTTCTGTACCTTTTCCTCTGCACGAAATACAAAGTATTGCACAAAAAAATCGTAAAACGATATGTTTAACTCTGACAGATGAATAAAAATGTGTGTAGGCATTACATATGAGTATCTTCCATGAAAACAGTAATCAAAGTTGAGACGCACATAAGCCAAAAAAGTACGCATGTAAAATTTCGCCATATGCCTTTCGGCTATGAAATCACCTTGCAAGGAGACCCATCAAAGTTATTCCATCAACTTTCAAAAGGCGAGTAAAAAACTATGATTTTTTTCCTGGTGCGGTTCCATTATCAACATTCCTAACTTCAGTTATTACTCTCGTATCATAGTTCGCATAAAAATGTACTTTTGCATTAATGAATATTGGAATTTTGATGAATGAGCCCTTTTACATTGTGCATAAAAAATGTTAATAAGATTTTTTAATTGTAAGTAATTATAATTACTGTTAAAAAATCGTGAATTGCAGTCTGACTGAATTGCAAATGGAAGAAATCTGGGAATTCATTATAACTTTTATGTTTACCCCTTAGATTTAATTCAAGGGCGATGCAATCCACTGATAGTGTATTTATTAAAGAGATTTTTATTCTGACATTATGCATTATAAAAGAATTTTTATGAATGTGTTCAAGAGTTGTTTGGGTTCACAACACAACAGCATTACGACTATTATTAAGGAAGCTAACCATGTCTGTCAGCATTCAATGTTGTGTTTTTTTGCACTTTAAGGTGCGAAAGGGCAGAGACGCCAACAGCAATTTTTCGTGAATGGAACCCATTCCGATGATGATGCTAAGTACAACTTTGATTATGCTCAGTTCAGATCTGCATTGTTGTTTATGCATATCTGCACATGGGACGTGTAGTCTTAAACAATGAAATTACGGAAACATATAATCGCATATGAAACGAATACCTCCTCTTTGAATCGTGGTTGTATCAAGAATTATTAGTAGATTGATAATGATATGATCAGTTTGTGATTACTAGTGCTTTGCTTTGTTATGACCATTACGTGTGTTTTTTTCCTTTTACACACACACCTTTAACGATTGTTTTAATCATCTGTCATATGAGGTGTGACGAGCTAAGGTGAGAACAATTAATCAATTCTGCAATTTCATTAGTAAAAACTTTGTTGAATTGGTTATATATCATCATATCATATCATCCATCTCGTTTAAAAATGATTACGAAGCAAGGTCCATTTCAACTTGTGTTTTACCTTACAGGTTTCATTTCTTGTAGTGTCACCTTTTTTGACAAGAACATTTAAAATTTAAATGCAAGCAAACTTACTTTAATTCTTCTAAATGTCACACTTGTTGTATTCGTCATATTAGAATCAATATAAAGGAAATTATGGATACAGGAACAAATTGGGAATACCTATTGTTCAGTTCACTGATTCAATTATAATTCACTTTATGAAAGGACTCTTCTGCTTAAAATAAAATGGCAACAACAAAAAAGAACAATAATAATAACAATGAACACAAGTGCTGATGGTGACCTTCCGATGGCACCACTTTTTATTCACATGCATCATACATTAAATTGCTAGATGTAAAGGTTAAGTTACTGAGACTGTTTAAACACGCATCATTAGTTGCATTAAAGCGTGCATTATTATCACTATTACAATACAATACCTATAAGAAAAATTATAAAAGATATCATCGAAATATCTCAGCAGTCAAAGTTGTTGTGTGAGAACGATAATCTGGTGATTTATATGGGCACGGGCGATTAAGATTTCCAAGGTGTGTGCTTTGTCACGTTCTAATGTTATTTTATGAGTGCTATACATTTTTTTTTTAAATCACCATGCACTGCTGAATGAGAGGTGCCGCTTATTTAACTAAAGCTATTATTATATTTTTGTGTTGATTAACATTATTTACACAACCACTTATTTTCCAGGCAAACTAAACATTTTTGAATCTTTTTTGTTTTTATCCACATATTTATCCTATAATTTTTTATGGTTATAGAATTTGTTATGTACAATTAAGCAAGTAGAGGTGCAGCGTAGTTAAAATCAAACAAGGTTTATACTCATCAATATTATTCGTAAGGTAAATTGTTATAAAACGACTGTTGTTTGCTAATTAGCAATTTGCACTGGTACTCGTTCATATCAAAGACAGCCTAGTCTTCTCACTCACGTCAATGTAATCATAATCACGGTCAATTTCAGCTTTGCATTTTGCTTACAAACCTAAGTATATATTGTTGATACATTGTGTAACCTCAATAGAATGGGTAAGTTGCGTTGCTGAACCAATTTATTCTAATTAACAGTTTTAGGTCTTCTGTCCCCCAATTATCATTACAGATTTGGTTGAGAAAAAATAGTAAAAATACTACGTCTATAAGAGCTACACATCAAATAAAAACCCGTTCATTTGGAATATTATTTTTTCTTATCGTCTAGCCTATTGTTGTATGCACGCCATGTTCAAAACTGTAACATGTGCCAACATGATTGATTACACTTTCGCTTAGTGTGATTATTGTAGTAAATTATATCCCTGATAAACGGACGGACACAAAATGTGATATCAAGCAAAAATAAGAGCATTTCGTGTTTATTACTATCAAACAAGATGCAATGATAACCAAAAACGATTTTTTATGTAAAAGTTAGCACTGTTTTTAAATGAGTGCTGCACATTTTTTAACACTAATTCTCACTTTGAACTTGGCATTTGGCCCCATGAATGAATTTTGTAAATGAAAAAAACTAACGAAAAATTAACAATTAAGATCCAACGTCAGCACCACCAACGCATTTTTCTGTCCATTCTGGTTTTCCTTTTCCTAATTATGAATTATATTACTAAAATGTTTTGTATAAATAAAAAAGGTGTCAGCCAAATTATTAATTGCATAACGAAGGCTGCGCTCGGTAGACGTACAAGCAGCGCATCTACAAACAGAATTAATATACAAATTAAACTGTCGCGGCATCCTTTATGTAACTTGTTGTCCAGTTGCTAAAGTATAGATTATGGGACTGTAAATTTGTTCTGCCACATAATATGCATTTGTTATTATGAATTTTCCAACAAATTGCATACTTAACCAGAAATACATATTTTTTCTTAGAATGAATCGATGTGTCACTTGGGCAAGGTTATCTCTGTCTCTCTGACTCAGAAAAAAAATCAGTATTGATTATATTATTAGCTTTTTACGTGACCTCTTGTGTACATGGCCATATGTCATATCACATTGCATGGAAATCCAATTTACTCCCAAAATTGATAAAATGATACTATTTTATATGTATGTGCAAAACAAATAAATGCAAAACGTGCACACATCAAAATTGGTTCTCTTTTACATTTCGTTTTTGTGAGGATTACATTTTCACTACTTCTTGAACATGTCGCATGCATTTTTATACTGTTCATGTAGAGATGTGTATAATATCATGTATATGGTCGGCTTGTTATAAATGTGGTGGATTTTTGACACAACCTTGAAGTTGTCTTCTCCTATCCAATTTCTAATCATACAGAGTATAAATGTTCTCGTCAACCCCAACAAGACCACGTCGTATCAACATCACCATTCTAATTGCTGGATTTTTTTTTGGCGAGATTTGCTGCATTTGTCCAGAAAATCCGCCTAAAAATTATTGTCCAAATTTATAGATAAAGAATTTTAACCGGTTTAATCAGCTTTTTCAAAAAGGAATATTTTTAAAGCCAACCAAACCATCATCATTAATTCCTCCTTGAGGCAGTATGCATGCCAAAGAATATGATCGCAACAATACATAATTTTCCACAAATTTTCTATGGTATATGGACAAGAGGCCGCATTAGGAGCACAAGAAAAACAAAATTCATTTTTCGTTTGAAATAATCTTCATGATTATCCATCGCCGAGTGACCAGGCAGGGCAGGTATTACTGCGTCCATGTCCACATCACATCAAATGAATTTGAAGACTGCACAACGATAAGTTGTCTGGTTAAACAAGCGTAATGCTTCCATATTTAGAGATCCCTTTTATAAACCTGTCTATTATGATTATTATTATTTCAACTTTTTCCAATGTTGCTGCTGTTACTGATTACTTGTTCATGACCAAAGTGCATTCAATACCAGCATTGTCATCATCATAACTAAACACAGAAGCACATAAAACACATACAAAATCTTATTGCTTATAATATTTCTTATTCGTATTCCATTCTCGTAATTCTAATGAAAAGTAATAGTATTATTGGTTCACTCTCAGTTAAGTTCTCATGATGTGTGATTATGTGAAACGCACATAATAACAATAACGAAATGATAATAATAAGACACATGCATCAATGTTCTTGACTTGTCACATTTTTGTCTTAAGTTTGTGGGAGAGAAGGGAAGAAAAAAAAATACTGCACTGCTTTTAGTGAGGACAGTAATAATAATACTTTGGCAATAAAAGTGTGATGTGCAGTGCACTTTTGCGAAATGAAATTGTTCATTTTGCTGGTCACCTCTCTCCAACTTGAACATTATAACCACCTCCATGATCAGTGGCAGTCAAAGTACATGACAATGTCTGTTTTTATAGCTAACTATTTACTACTTGAGTTAGTTGTATTTTGTGCTTTTCATTACGACTTTGACTCACCTCATCATTATTGCCATTAGTTGCTCTGTAAGCATACAAAGTTATTCTTACTCATTCATTGACATTTTGGGGTAGCACTGCTGCTTAAAGTACAGTGACGTTCTGTGGATAATAAAATTTTATTTATGTTTACTACTCAAGTTAATATGATGTGTAATAATCATTCCATATTCCAATTTATGCCTTTCACAAGTCACTAACTCACGACATTCAGTCTGTCAAAAAACTATCTGTAATTTTGTTTTACACACGTTCAGTACATTAAATAAATAACAAGTTGGTTAGGTGTACGTATGATTGCGTGGAGTGAAATAATAATGCACAAGAGATATAGTTATTATTTGTCGTGTCGTACACTTATCATCACATGTAGGTAGAATGCCGGAGGAACATTTTCTGTCACTTTAGTAAGGCTTATGTAGTGTTTCTTTGTGTCTCGTGGGGGAATACAACTCGGACAAAGTGAGATTTGTGCTCTTCTTGCGATAAGACTTACCTACTTTTTTTGTAATATCACCAGCAACAAGTAGCGTTGCTCCATAAGATTATCTTCGTTTACTTCACCTTATCATGTTGTATCGTGTCACTTCTCCGACAACCTTTTTTACACTATTCTACGAATAAATGATTCATTTTTAATGTTCACAAGATAGCAATGTCTGACAATTTATCAGCAACGACTTTGAATTTTAAAGGCAACTAATTCAAGTGTGCATACAAAAAAGTTCATTGTTTCAAGCGAGTGCTAGTTATTTTTTTTCTCTTTCTATTTCAATTAAAATAAATTGCGCTTAAAATTCTCACAAAAAATCCAGTGCCTTATGAGTTATCATACTGCCACTGCCGCAAGAGAGCTTTAAAGAAAATAGTAGCTGGTGTGGTTTGGTTGATGACTGCAACTTTTACATACAACGTTTTTTTATTTATTTTTACGTCACCAATATGTACTTATGATACGTTATCATTATCATCATAAGACACACTACCTGTACCTGGTTAGATGGTGAAGGTGGGTGCTACACCTTCTTCGAAGATGCACTGGGTACGCAACGCAGCAAAAAATATTTAAATGTAACGTCTTTTTTTTTGGATAATGAATCATCAACATCTTACAAGTTGTAAATACAAGGTTTTTCCTCGGAGCTTACTGTCTTCAGTGGTGTATAATATGTGACTTGACTTGAACGAGCAAAAAAAGTTGTGGTGTATAGTGAAAAATTCCCCTTTTTTGTTCTCTTAAAAATATTCATACAAGTGTGCAGTATGAGTATTTGTGTAAAATATGTATATTAGGTCATGATGCATCATGTATCATCATGAATAAGCAAATACCTGGTTGGCTACTAATATCCCTATTGTCATTGGATTTTTTAAAAAGATAAATAAAAGAGTATACAAGAACATTTAGCTACTCTCTCAGACATGTAGATTTAGAGACGACAGGACAGAAACCTGCTTTATCTTAATCTCACTCTCTTGAGGAGACTCAACAAAATGACATTTTTAATGTCATCATCAGTATCGCACCAGCACTAACTTCAAACTAAAATGGGAAAAATACAATGTCTACATTAATTCATGACAGTTATCAAAGTAGCGGATTAGCTATCTTAATATAGCAAAACGAAATACTTTGAAAAACCGCATAAAGTGCAAAAGTAAAGTGTAGTTTATGTCGTGAATGATCTTTTGAACCAATTTTAACAAAAACAAGCAAACGTGCATGTTTTTTATGCAATAATATTGGCAACTCTGTTTGCAAAAATAGAAAGGATGACAGAGAGGGATGCGAAGAAATTGTTTTGGTGGCACTCTTTGCGAATTTGTGTTTAATCTACGTTACGTGCACTTAAGTTAATCGCAAAAAAGTTTGAAGTGATCTGTATGGCATACGCCCGTCAAGTGTCTTTTACACAACAGCTTATATTTGGTATAATATAATACAAAACAAAAAAACGAAAACTACTCGTCAAACTTTTTTCATGCTTATCGGATTACAATATTTATCTATACACATTTACCACTCGGTCGCATCGACAATGAATGATATTTTTTCCTCATGTGTGTACACACAAATGATAAAAAGTAAAGTTCTGCTGGAAAACTAGACATAAAAAGTTTGTCTGATTGTTTGATCTGATCACTATCAAAGTGAGAGATGATTCATTAGCAAATATATTGATATAACAAGGATTTGCAAATATTATGTTTTTAATTTTTTGATGATCTTTCCTATTTTGAATGGAGCCAAGTCAGTCAAAATCAAAGAGCACCTAGCCCAAAGCTGAACAATTATTGGCAGTGCCAAAAAGTGAGTTACATTTACTACACGTAGACAAGATACCATGTCATCTACTTCTGCGATGTAAGCGTCGTCATCTTTTGTAAACGTTGAGTCAGAGAGATGGACAAGCTCAAAATCACAAAAATGTCCTTTTTGTTCTACTACTAATCTTTATGTCATTCATTCATGCTGGTCGGCGTGACCAATTCACTTTTTGGTTCTTCTCATCTCGTATCGTTTGTTTCCTAGTTCATCTCATCCAAGCTCTCAAGAAACGAAAAAGTGAATATGGACCTGTCTTGTTTAAATATTTTTATTCAAACTCAAAGAGATCACTTTTGTTAATTTCCGTGACTTTTTGATTGATGATTAAAAATTTATCCTTCTGCTGTTTAACTCGTTTTTATGTGCAACGTCATTCTATAAAGTGCTGGAATGGAATTTTTAATTGAGTTCTCTTGTATATACTTTAATGAGTTGATAAGTACGCATTTACCACAATATCCTTAGAATTTCATGATAATACCAATAGCTAGTCGTTTACTATTCACATAAATATTTATTGTGGTTTTATGGTGATTATTACGTGCAAATTTTATTTAAAGTATGGGATTTATATATGATCTATTGTTGTGCAGTGTAATAAAAGTTGGTACATTCGAACATAACAAACTGTGATAAATGATAATCCAACTATTATTCAATTAGTGTTTTTTAGTTTAATCCGCATAATAAACAAAGTTTGTTGTATGGAATTTTGTTCAAGATTGTATTTGCGTTTGTGGTAGCTCATCTCTTACTCTCAAATGGGCTTGTTTGCTGTTAATATTTTAAGCGAATATGGAAAACTGTGATAAAAGTGGTGGTATTATAGGTACGGAGTGTACCGCAGGTGGAGGCATTCAAGCCACAACCGCAGCAGTCGGCGTAACAATAAAAGATGAAATTCCGTTTCAAGTTCAAGTTGACATTGCAAAGTCAGGTGAAACAGTAGATGATGGAGGTGGTGATTATGATCAAGCAGATGAGCTTCATTGCAATTTACAAGAGGAAGAAATAATATTAGGAAATAGAGACAGAGAACATCTGCCTTTGACAATACCGTCAACGTTTGCACCTGAATTACGATTATCATCAAAATCATTTACACCAGAATTTGGCGGTGATAATCATGATAATGTGAAGAGTGAAGTGCATGAGAAGGGGAAAATGCAAGTCGATGACCTGAATGATATAGATATTCTAACTTCACACGCTCCTCCTAGCCCACCTGGGGAAGAAGATGAGTTTGCAGAAGACATGAACAAGGGAAACATTGGGTTTAATAGTAACAATAATTCCACGGATGGAAAAACATCACAAAGTGAAGATGAAGAAGAAGAAGCAGGTAAATATAAAATATGAAATGTCATCGTCATCTTTGCACTTCGTGAGAACACAGTTTAGGGAGAGAATACACTTTTAGTACTTATTACGTACAATACCATTTTTTGAATGGTATACATTTTTAAGTCTAAAAAATTATATCAGTTCACCTCTTCATCTAATAAAAAGTGTATTTATTTGTTTGTGTGTACCCAATTTTAATATCTTGAGGTAAATACAAAAGGCAAACTTAAACTTACACAGTAGCGGCACATTCTTTTTGTAAAAATGATTAGAAACCAGTTGCAGTTGTGTTGTGTGCATTCAAAAATGATCACTTGATGATGACACGATGACTTGAGCAATTTTTGTCATTCTGCGGTTTCACTTTCCTTTACGTTTTGCAATTGCAACAATGCTTGCATTGTTTTGATGGTGTACAACCTCATTGCGATCTTTAATTCCTATTGAGAGCTTCTGTGCTACATGATTACTCCCTAATAATATAAATCTTTACCGTTGTACGTAACATTCTAATTTTTTGTGTGCATACATTAAAAAATATCATCCAATATTTGCAGTGTTGGTGGGAGGTAGGTAAATGATGCAACACAATGTCATTTCCGGTATAAAAAAATGGTCGGTTGAGGTAATCTTCACAGCGCACATATGAAATCATCATTTTCATTGCATAGAAACATTGGATTCCCCCGCAAAAAATCTACGTAGCTGAAAATTTAGTCAAATCATGAGAATATAAGATATATGTACATTGTACATAGAATATTTTAAATTTCTACTGCTCCGACAGAAGGTGTTTCACTGGTTTTGGTCCGTATAACCTTACAGGTGGGGTTGACTGTAATAATGGGTATTTTTTTTGACAAAGGTGGTAACAGATCTTCACGGGGAATGAGCACAAAGTCAACAAATCTTTCAGGGAATAGTAAGTCATGCATGACTAATACTATATACAGGTTGATTTGAAAGTAGTACGGTGCAGATGCAGACAGAGCCTTCTAACTTGGCTATCCATGCCAAAAATAAAAATTTCGAAAGATTTACATCTGTTGTGGCTGAGTTGTTTCTTACATCATCATCCCATCACAATCAAAGAGGTCAAGCGTCAAACCGATTTTCGCTTGTTTATATACAAAGCACAAACAGAGAATGCTTCCTATTTCCTGATTTTCTTTGACAAACGGAATGCCTTAAATAAAATATATATTTTTTATTTAACAAAACCAATTCAGTGTAATTTCGATGCGAGACAATTATTGTATTTGTTTTACACGAATGAAATGACTGTTTCTCTTGTTATTTTGGTGCACAAAACTTTTCGTCATTCTTTTTTTTTCTCATGAAAGGAGTAACTGTTATGCTCTGGTTTGTGGAAAGCTATTTGTTTGTTGAATAGAATACGGAATTGTTTGTCAATCTTAATTCAACAAAACGATGAGGTGGGGAAAAAATTACAAGCGACTCTTTAAATAACAAGACAGGTAAATTATATCGTCATGTGACAAAGATTTTACATTTCCGTTCCGTTATATTAACAGTGTTGCAAATTAGTCTGTCCGTTTCGTTCAAGTGTGTTTATGGGTGACTAGTTTTGTAACATCGTTCATTTTATTTTTAACTTGTTTACACCATTCTTATCAAGGAGACGTTTCCAGATTACCTATTGCCTGATTTTTCCCGTTTACTGTGCCACAACACTTGGATAATAAATTTAAATTTGAAATGAGGTGAAGGTTATTTAGAAAACCTGACATGTAAGTAAAATATTATTCGAGAAGAATAATAATTTTTGAGCTAGGCAAACAAGAGAATCTACAACAAAATGTCTCTATAATACCTATTGAGTTACATAGCGGAGAAAATGATAGAAAAAAATTGTTCATGTTCGTGCAATCATTATTACTGTTAATTTTTACTTAACTTGACGTGGTTCATATAAACGAACAAAAAACAACACTTTGCAGACAATTCATACCCAAGATAATCTTCTTAATCATATAATCAGTCCCGATACGAATGTATTTTGAATGTGATTTTGCTATGTGAGCTTTTTCGTTCAATGCAAATTTATTCCATTTTCAACTCTATAATTGAATACGCAACAATGGAACGTTGTGACTAACAAGAAGACAAGAAATTATACTGATACTGATGTATGAATGATGAATTCGGTTTGATTTTTTTTTGCCTTCGTGATGTTGCACGCACAGATCAACTTTAAATAAGTAATGAAGAAGAATGTTTTTTATACCTTGCAAAATTTGCTTGTGGTATTTATGCATGAACTTATTGTTGATCTATTAGGCAGAAACATAACAGGATCAGGTATAAAATGGTTTTTGCTAACAAATCGTATCAAATTATTAGGTATTATATCATGTACCTTGTAAGCACATCTGCTGTCTGCAGAGATATGCTAGATAGAGGATACGATTTGATTTAATGTAATATGCCAGTTTCACCTGTGTACTTGCTTGTGTGCGGCCTTCTGATTTGATTGTAATTTTTTTACTTTGCAAATTGAGCATCACTGCCGTCATCACCCACCGTAATAAAATAATATCACTGCACACTTGCATCTCGTGTTTATAGGGTTTGGTTTGTGAATAAGGATCATTGTATTATTGCAAACTCTTAAGGACCACTGTTAGTAGTCGAATCATCAAACATTGTTTGAAGTCTGCCATCCCCTCACCCAATTACTTGTGCTCTACAAAGACGTTCTCACAAGTCTCACACGTTCTGGTAGTCAAATGATTAGATCATAGAATTGCAAACCAGCACCTTTGTTGAACTAAGCATTCCTTTTTTTAAATCTCACCCCCGTCCGTGGTACTTCTTTACTACTTTAAAAGACTTATGGGATTTGTCTTGTAATATTCGACAAGTGAGGTATCAATATCTGATCTCTCCTTCTTTAACAGCAGACAAAAGACAATATTATTCTTTTTTGATTGTTTTATATCATGAAATACATGTTTCATGGCATGCGAAATGTGCATTAAGCAGGTTATCAATGTTAGATAATACGCACACATACAAAGTCTACATAAAAATGTACGCGAGTCTGCATAAACAAGTTTTCTTGATTATACAGAAGTAGCGCAATAATATTTTGACTCAACTTACTAAACAATGTACGAATTAATCCTAGGTGCAATGTCTACATCACAGGTTTATAAAGTATTGAAACGGCTTGTACGTATAAATTATTTCACTTGAAATGTCGATTTGTATAAGTAAGGCAAGCATGCATGGTATAAAATATGTCTTTCTTGTACTCAGATATTCAATTTAACGCATTCCTTGCCTTGTAACAACGCTGCATAGCATGCAACTCTTAAATTTGATATAATAATGACCTGATACTCATTTTTTTACTATCCATGATAATCCCAACAATATTGCACATTCTTACATTGCACCTTGTATCGCAAGGTGTGCGATATGGGTGTAAAACTTGTGATACATTTTTATAAGAGAAACATTAATTTTTATACTTTTTATGGTTATTATGATGCTTTGGGATCTGGCGTTATTTATTTATATGATAGGGTACGGATTTATGTGAGTTCGAAGGAGATGTACGGATACATTGCTTTATAGCTTCTACTAACTATACTGCATATTATACTAAATTTTTTATTATTAAATTTGTAATAATAATAGTAGTGTTAAAATTTCTACACGACTAATAGCACACCACACTTGTATATTTTCCGGTAGTGTTAATCAGAAGCTGTGATGATGATAATAGTACGAATAACAAGCAACAGTCATTTAGATTTCAAGACAGCCGTCAATTTTTTCAACGCTTGCTGCTATATTATTTTAGTACTTGTTAGGTTAATGCTATGTACGCACACGTTGTGGCATTTTAAACATCCGTATTTACCTGGCAAAAATATTTTTAAATACTTCACATTTCCTTTTGTTTGCCATCGT
>JAQIWN010001426.1:0-20740 GCA_034699025.1 Entomobrya cf. arborea Gr-Col-00668
TGTTGATTCTTTGGGTAAAATATAGCTTTTTGATAGAAAAATTGGATCACATAGAAACAATGTTGACCGACGCATTGAAATAGCCCAACCATGTAAATGCACTATTTTCTGACGATGCGAAGCCCTTGGTTCATCCATCCTTTTGGTACAGGGAAACAAGTGCAAATCGTATTCTGACATTTTATTTTTTTTAATTAAATGTTTGATTTATGTTAACATGGTCAGTTTGTGGTGCTAGTATGTTACATTGATAACTTTAATGGTATGTCATACATTTATATGGGAAAAATTAAAATACGCAAAGTAGCTTATAATGTTATTTAATGCATATGATGAACTTATAAAAAACTAATTAAAAATGTCTAGTTTTTCTGTAATCCAAAAGAATTCTTAGTAATCAACATATCTATAGTAAAATATTTAACACGCGAATAACGATTTGGAAAATCATTTAAATAATTAATTGTTATTATCACTAAATAATAATTTGTGTGGAGTTTTTAACATTTAAAATATATACATGCAAACAAATAACAAATAAGATTCTTGCTTCAAGCTTTGAAGGCTCATTACTACAATCAAAACAAATTAAACGTAGAAAATCGTCTTTCTAAATAAAATTTTATTACTTTTGCTAATTGAAAATGTGTAATAAATAAATACTCATTCAAGAAGTTGCTTGTATATACAATTGAAGTATGTTATGTAGGATGCAAACAATTTGTATGTAAATTTTATTTTATGCATAAGTAAGTGTTAAATTAGAATTTTTTCAAATCATGTTTTCTTTCACACAAAAATACATTATATGCAGACTGTAAACACGTTAAAGTAAACAAGTTAATTAAAGTTTGTGTGTTTTTCTAGTCTATCTATATTGTTTTGTATGGAAAAATACAAAATTTTGGGTAACAGGTAAAACAATATATTGAGCGATACTACTTAATAAATAAATGTGTGCTTACATATATCTCTTACTCAATTGCGATATGGACAATTATGGTTATATTGAGAGATTCCTTTATATTCATCACAATACACGTAATTTATACTACCATTTGAATACTATTTCGAATTAAACACGTGGAATTCAAAATAAGGCATTCCTCTTTGGAGAAAAACAACAAGTAAACAACTAGAAACTCTGAAAATATTGTTAACGATGTAAAACCCATAATTTAATTTGAGACCATACTTTTATCGATGTTGTATCAAAGTTTGCATGCACTACCCGCTCCTTTTATTTAATATCAAATACAATTGTGTGGGTGCAACTATAATCTCTCTTTGAATTAGTCCTAAAAGTGGCTGGGTGGCTGATTTAGGCTGAACTTAAAAACACAAAATAAATTTCTACAGACACATTTAAAAACAAAAATAAACTAAACATGCATTCGTTTTTTAAGTTGTCTATAATACTAAAAATCTTACTTGCATCCGCACATAGCTCAGATTATATGAGCCTCACGAAATACATCAATATTTTTGAAAGGTGTTTAGTAGAAATAATTGAAAATGTTGTGCTACCCAACAATGTAAAATATATATTTTTAACAAAAAAGTAATACTTCGAATGTGGGCGACAATTAAAATTTATTTTCAAACTATGTTTCAGATGTATCATCAACAAGTGGATATGAGCCTAATGTTTCCCGTGATAAGGTCGTCACACTTATACAAGCCTGGAAACAAAAAGAAAATATTTAAAATGTTTTGTGACCGAAAAGTTGTACATTTAGTTACTCCGAAAAAATATCGATATAGTGGATCAACATCACAAGCCAAAAATCGCATTGCAACCTGTGAATCAACGTTTTATATTACACCATTTGAAAGGTGCAAAAAGTGGTCTCGTCATGAAGCATCAAAAATACTACCTGGTTTCCTTCAAAACAACAGAAATTTCTCTGCTGTAGCTAGATCAGGAATGTATTATGTGGTTGTAGGCAACACCGCTACAATGATGCAATCAGTTAAAGATCACATATTTTATGAAGTTGACGTTCCAAAATTGTTTCTAAGTGCACCCCGAAGCTTAAGTTATCAGACAAAATTATATTTGGAATTCTCCAAATCTGGTATGTATTTGTATCAGGCAGTAAATGAAAACGCAGCTAATGTTATTCAACGAGTGGAGAAAAAGTGTTCTATTTCTGACGATAACAAAGGAATTACAAAGTTCTTTGATACTATGTGTTTCTACAGTACTTTTGTAGTAAGTAAATACATATTTTACAAACTAGACATTGCAAATCATAACTCAGTGGAAACGATGATGAAAACAGTTTCCCCTAATGAACTAAATTTTCAGCAGATACAATGGGTTTTACGCTGTCCTCACTGTAGTTTAGAGTTCACTGGAAGTTATAAATCGTCTAGAAACTATAGATTAGCACAATGGAAGGGCAGGTTATCAGTAGAGTTGCTTATTGTATTCTCAATATTTGAAAACTCGACAGTTTTAACACATTCTCGTTATTCCCATGACGATTTGCCAATACCACAGTTACAAATTGAACAAAATGTTAATCGATTGCAGTTTGTGAGAATTGAAACAAAAGGATTTCATTTCGTTACTTGTGCAAATACATTGAAAGTAAGTGGCCTAAGTTTAAAGGGACTTGTGAGTGCATTCGATTTAGCGACCTGGTTATCTCTTATATCGATGTCAGTTTTATCGATAATTGTTTTGATATGCATACTAAAATATTCTAGTACTGAATATAGTATATTTGATGCCTGCTTTCTTACCATAAATATAATTTTAGAACAAGACGTTCCAAAATTTAGAGGCAATGCTTGTTGGCTTATCGGAGCATGGTTTCTGGTTGGTGTCGTTATTTCTCAATGTTACAGAGGTGATAACGTAACTCATCCGACAGCACCTTTTGAAAAGCCAAAACTTGATTACTATTTCCAACTGTTTGAAGCGAACTTTAGTTTTTTAAGTCCTATAGCATTTCAATCTCAATTGAAGGGAGACGAAGATACTCTTAAAATGATCGAGGGATTTTCTCCAATTGTTAATGCAATTATGCCAGGGAAATCTAATAATGATGATAGCACTTTAATGCAAGCTTTTGGTTCTGAGTTTGATATTGCTTATGTTAACACTGTCACCAGTGAAAATTTAACAGTAGTTGCTAAAATCCGTGGTAGATTGAATATGCCCGAACAAATGGAAAATATGAGTGAAGCGGTTATGGATTCAAACTTTTTCGTTGACACTCTAAAATTTTGTGGAAGAAAGGCGTATATAGGAAGCTATGAAAATGCGTTTTCTATTTTTAGTCAACTGAGGGATAAGCTTAAAGGTAGAAAAAAGGATTTTGTGGAAGGATTATCTTTTAGTAAGGAAACTCTAGCACCTACGGTTACATTGTGGAGGTTTGAAAGGGTTCATATAGATTCTGATAGGTTTATAATGAGGATTCAGTCATTTCTGCAGTCAGGAATAATGAATATGTGGAATAAGTGGAACTCGAGAATTAAAACTTATAATGACACGGTATTGGAAGCAAGAAGTGACAAGAATCCGGTTCAAAGTTTAAGTATGAATGGTAATATTTTGGTTATATTCTCTCTTTGGCTTGGTCTATTGGCTTTTTCTTGTGTTGTGTTTGGCAAAGAATTTTTGGTACAGTTAATAATAAATATTTTGTTAAATCAAAGAGGAATCCAAGCAGATGATAAAATTATATCAATACATGTTTTGAGTTTAACTTAGACCTATTAACAGAATTAAATACTATGCTTCAAGAGAAAGTGTAAGCAAATCAAAGTTTTATTCAGCTGTAGATTTTATGGTAATGAATAACCTTTTCATTAGTTATTTGAGATTCTATTTTCAACGTTGGATGAATACTGGTTTTATTAAATACAAAGTTATGGATTGAATACATATCAATTTTTCAAATTTTGATTCACAATTGTTTAGAGTATCAAATGAAGATAGAAATATCATATCACTTGGTTTTGCTTGGAATAAAAAAATGGAAAAAGCATGAAATTAGTTTGTCATTGTTGAAAGGTTATACGTTTCAAAACATAATTGCATAATTATTATTCATGCGATTGACAACAAGCTTTTAACGGCTTTATCAGGCTGTCTTAAAATTTTGTTCATAAACTTTGCATGCAGGTTTTAAATTCTATATGTTATCATTTGGTACAAAATGAATTACTTATTGCTTGTTAGAAAATACAAAACTTCCAGCTTGGGCATTATTTATATAAGTTGGAAATTTTTCAGCTTGTTTTTGTTACTTGTTTTCACAAAAATAAGTTGTTTTGTAAATAAATGTAATTTGTTTCAATACTTAGTAATTTAAAAAATTACAACATGACAAAATTGTATTCAAAACGTTCAAAAAATGTTATAAAATACAATAAAAAGCATCTGAAAAATATCATTACAAAAGGTAAACATTATTCAATATAATGCTTGAGTAATTATTATATAAAATTAAATAGTGGGTTGACATGCATGCATAATTTTTGAATCAAAATTGGTGTTTTTTGGTTTGTTTGTTGCATTGTATCATAAAATTACAAGCAATTTTTTTGTGTAAATAACGATTAATTTTTTACAATGTTACATAAAAGCATTCTGCTTTCAGTCCAACTACTTCTTACCTCCTAAAAGCTCTTCAATAAAAAATAATAATATATTATGTATCTTAAAAAAAGTCTAAGAAGAAGAAGTACTAAAGTGGAAAATTACTAAAATCATACGTATGAGAAAATACAATTGTTTTATTTTCAAGATTTCTTTATAAAAGTTGTTTATATGCAATCACTGTAATTGGCTCATTTGTGTTCAAGGCTTATAAATAACTCGTATTACGATAATTCTGTTGTTTTGAATTATTTTTTGAGCCCTTGACAACAATGTTTAAGGGGTCCTTCAAATACACATTTGCTGATAGGTTTTAGAAAATCTAATCAGAATGTAACATGTTCTTAAACAATAATTTATTGTACGCCTATTTATTCATATGGAATTACTGACACTTTAACTAATATTGTAAACTATGAATATTACTAAAATAACAAAAACTATCTTAGCTCGTGTTTTATTCGTAAAACGAAAGCAAATTTCCATAAGCGCATTTGTCGTTCACTATATTGAAAACATGAACTTATTTCAGAATGTGATCATAATACTTCAAATGTTTTCTCCTACCACATTTTGTTCAGAAAAAATGGATAAAATAAAACCTTATATCATTGTTTTCCAAACTTGTACTGTAGAAATAATCGAAAACTTACTTTTACCAAGCAAGGTAAGTAAACTACTGTAAATAAATAAATATAAATTAGAATATGTTGGAAATCCGGTTTATAACTTACTATTTTATCAAATTTGTATCATCACACGGATCTGAAGATCGAATTTCCGGTTGTTCGATCATCACATAACTACAACGAAAGTGTTCGATCTATATTCGTCAAAGCACCGAAAGGGTTCAAAAAGCATTGTGAAAACAAGGTAGCTACATTAGTAACTCCAAAACGTTATCGATAAAATGCAACCAAAATTTCAACTAAAAATTACGTTGGAAGATGCGGAGTAACGTTTTATGTTACACCATTCCAAAATTGCAAGAAGTGGACTTTGACGGAAACCCCGGGTTCAATAAAACGATTTCCGGGTACGCTTCATAACAACAAAAATGAATCTTCTGTCACACGATCATGTGTATATTTTGTGATTGTAGGCAACACTGCTACAATGACACAATGAATAAAAGATAATACATTTTATGATATCGAAGTTCTTAAATTAGCTGTCTTTTAAAAGTGTTTAACTTACATTGTGTTTATAGTAGTTACATTGAAAGTATGTAACTACATTTTTTATCAACTGGACCACAAAGATTTTAA
Source organism: Entomobrya cf. arborea Gr-Col-00668 (assembly GCA_034699025.1). Taxonomy (NCBI): domain Eukaryota; kingdom Metazoa; phylum Arthropoda; class Collembola; order Entomobryomorpha; family Entomobryidae; genus Entomobrya; species Entomobrya cf. arborea Gr-Col-00668. Next base: position 5,887 of record JAQIWN010001426.1, read on the forward strand.
TTCAGAGAAGGAGCTAAGGAATATTGTATATTTAAAGGAACTTAATTATCATCAAATACAATGGGTACTGCGTTGTCCCAACTGCAATTTTGACTTCTCTGGTACACAGAAATCACAAACAACTTACATACCAGTTAATACGTTGGAGAGGCTATCCACCACTAGAACTTATTATGAGCAACGCAATGTTCAAAAATTCAACAATACTATTAGAAGTTCGTAATTCTTAAGATCATTTGCCAATATCACAGTTTCAAATTGATCAAAACGTCAATCGTTTACAGTTTGTGAGGATTGAAAACAAAGGATGTCATTTAGTGACTTATGAAAATTCGTTAAGAAGTACTGGGTTATGTTTTATGGGACTCATAAGCGCATTTGACTTGTCAACCTGGTTATCTCTTTTAATAATGTCAGCTTTATCTACACTTGTTTTAGTATTCTCGGTTTAATATCATAACATGACCTTTGACGTTTACGAAGTATGTTCGGTTTTTATGAGTATAATTTTAGAACAGGGGATTCGAAACTTTCCAGGAAACGCTTGCTTTGTCACAGGATCATGGTTTTTGGCTGGCGTCATTATATCTCAATTTTACAAGGGCGATAATATTAGTCATTTAACAGCACCTTTTAAAAAGGCTAAATTAGAATATTATAATCAATTATTGGAGAAACATTTTAGTTTCTTAAGTCCAATTTCGTTTCAATCTCTTATGAAACAGCAAGAAGACTTGATGAATGGGCTTGATGGATTAACTCCACTTGCATTTTTCAACTCAATCATGCCAACAAGTGTCAATCAAAACTTGATGGGAATGATAGCATCCGAGTTAAAGGAGACCTACGTAAATAGCGTTACAAGCGCAAATTTGACATTGGTTAAAAGAATTCAAGCTAATCTAAGTAGAGCCGAGCAGTTTAAAAACGAAAGTCACTTGGTTGGAGATTCTAACTATTTTGTTGACACACTTCAGGCATGCGGGAAAACAGCATATGTAAGCAATTATGAAAATGCATTCGCAATTTATAATCAGCTAAGAGATAAGCTTAAAACTAACCGAACTAAATTTATGGATACTTTATCCTTGAATAAAGAAACTTTAGCTCCTACTATCACAATTTGGAGATTTGAAAAGGTTCCCTTTAAAAATCTGGACAAGTTTATTACACGAGTTCAGTCGTTTCTTCAATCTGGAATTTTGGACTTGTGGAGTAAATGGAGCTTGAGAATCCGTACTTATAATGACACAGTTTCAGTGGCAAAAGTAGCAAACCTGATGTCAAAAGTCTTAGCATGCATGATAATACTCTAGTAGTATTTTATTTGTGGATAATTTTAATAGGGATTGATTGTGTTATATTTGCGAAGGAAATAATGGTGATTTTTATGGTGAAAACCTGTTTCAATAGAAAAAAGAAGCAGCTGACCATGAAATCAAATTAATGCGTGTTTCTGGGTTAATGCAAACAAACCGTACCCACCTGTCATTTTAAAAGAAAACATCAACGAATTTGTACCAACACCTAATACACACAAATTGAATAATTGTAAACTTAAAATGCTTCATGAACGCAAATGTACATTAAAGCCTAGATTTGATCAATTAGTTTTGTTCGTGCATTCCTAAAAAATTCTCCTGTCAATGTTTTTTAACACACTTGAGCTAGGTTTTTATATTTGTCCAGATATATTCAATAGAAACTTAGGTATCCATAAAGTAAAATTACAGAGTACGCTTAGTTTAAAAATATTTTAGCATTACATCAAACCTTTTTACGGTAATTTGTTTATTGGAAAACCTCAATTTATTTGTTTATGAAAGCTAACTTGTTTTGCTAACATTTCAGCATGAGATGCATGGAAAGAAGAGTATACAAAGCAAAAATATAGAGCTTGGTGATATAATATTTGATACTTTTGTCTGTAAGAACGAATTATGCTATTGCTTTCATCCAAGTAAAAACACTAGTTGTAAAATGAATAAGGTGAATAGGTTTATTCAACAAAATTACAGAGACGGCTACAAAAAGTTTAAATAATTGACAGAAGTAAACATGTTTACAGCTTATTATGGAAACACTTTAAATAGTTGCAAAACATGTTGTGCAGTTGCAGTTTCTAACAAATTCATTTATAATATTTAGAACACGCTTGTTATTTGTACTCCTTGTTTTTCTTTCAAACTTTATGCATATTTTTTTATTTAAACAACCGAAGATTATGTATGTAATTTTTCATGTAATGACCTTGCTTTTGTGCATTGTTCAATTGTGCAGCTATTACTTCAATTATTGTGGACGGTAATAGAATTTGTAGAATTTTGAAACGAACATTTGGTTACAAAACAATTTAATTTAAAAAATTTAACGAGTCAACTTGGTGAAAAGCATATTAGGAAACGAATTATTTATCTGTTTGGTGGCTACTCGTCACTACGGATTATTTTTACTTTACTGGCAGTACTTTCTTTCTTAGCTAAATTTTCTTGAACACATCCCATTAGGTTCTCAAAAATAACTAATTTAGTGCCAATTAAATACTTTATTTGGTTAAAGTAAAATTCCGACCGTTTTTTCACACTTGGTTGTACAAAATCAAAAATGTTCAATTAGACAGAGAAACGAAGCTAATATTTTATCTTAGACAACTAATTGCTTTTATTTAATTCTGACAAATAGCGTACCACAAGTTGCAAAGCCGTTTATACTTTTTTCCCCACTGTAGAAAAACATTTAATAAACAGTAAGTATTATAGCCATTACATAATTTTTACAGAATGAAATTCGAATTCCTAATCCAAAATACTAAAAAAATGCTACCAAGATACCAAGATATGATACACTCAGGCTATCACCACGTGTTTTAGTATGTTAGATTTATACTTACGTTTTTAAGCGTCTCCAAATTATAAAACATGGAAAATTACAGAACTCAAACATGAATGACAGTGCTAGAAATAATTGATCTGTTGACATATTATACCTTTTGTGTGAAAGCCATTACAATTAGCTTGTTTTTGTTGCTCGCTCGTGTTTGTGCCACATTCATAATAATGATTAATGATAATTTAACACTGTTTTGATCAACAACTTGTGTCGGGAAAATTGATGCTTGGAGCTGTAAAAATAGTAGTGTGGATGATTTTGGGGACAAATAGCAAAAATATTTGAGTACTATTCAACACATTTTCAACCGAAATTGTAGTTTAATAGTCCCGAAAGTTGTCAATATGTGAGCTCTCAGAAACTAGTTGATAATTTAAACTCAAAAACACAGTTTCATTCAAACTCTGGACATGCTGTTCTTTTGCAATTTATTCATTTTGATTCAACTGTCTGTCATTTCTACACATTGTTCAGAAACCATGGATATGATACCTTATTTCAATATTTTTCAATCGTGTTTAGTGGAAATTATTGAAAACGTACTGCTACCAAATAATGTAAGAATTATAATTTACTAGAAAAGTTTATTCTTAAATATGAATTTCTCAAATATTTTGAATTAATCTTTTCATTTTTTCCAGATGTTTCATAACACCGATACAAACGTTGAATTTCCTGTCATAAGATCATCCCACGTTTACAAGAAATCTCCGCGGACTCTGTTTGGCCCCATGTCAAAAGGGTTCAATATGCTCTGTGATGACAAATCACATACTTTAGTAACTCCTAAGCACTATCAATTTAATCCTAAAGCTCCACTAATTCGAAATCATTTTTTCAGCTGTGAAGCAACGTTTTATATTACCCCTTTCAAAAATTGTGAGAAATGGTCTCTAAAACCAAAAGATTTGATGTCGCCAATACCATCGCCAGATTCAAGCAGTTTTCCTGGTATACTTCAAAACAACAAAAATGAATCCGCTATTTCTCGGTCCGAAAGATATTTCGTGATTGTGGGCAACACTGCAACAAGGACGCAACCGATGAAGGGACAAGTGTTTTTTCAAGTTGATGTTCTTAAAATACCTGACTTTGTACCTCGACCCTTAGGTTTCCATACAAAGTTCTATTTGGAATTGACAGGATCTGAAATAAGCTTTTATTTCGCTGACACTGAAAATGTAGCGGAAGTTCTTGATCGAGTAAGCAAACAGTGTCCTAGTTTGGGTCAAGATGGTGGAATTACAAAATACTTCAGCTTAAATTGTGTCTACGGTAAGTACATAGAAAGCAAATATATATTTTACAAGCTGGACTTAATAACAAATAATAAGAATTCTAAAAATATGGTGATGCGTATTGTTTGCGTTCACGAAAAAAGTTTTAAGCAGTTGAACTGGGTTATACGTTGTTCCAGTTGCAACATAAGTGAACTTCAGGAAGCAAAGAGTAGTTACAGATTAACAGATTGGAAAGGTTTTCCATCTATTGAAGAAGTTAAGATAAATGAAATGTTTAGAAATTCCACAATTTTAACAGATATCCGTTTTCTTCATGAGCAATTACCAATACCAAGGCTATTTATTGAACAAAATGTAAACCGTTTACAGGTTGTCAGGATTGAAAACAAAGGGTTTCATTTCGTAACTTGTGCGAATACTTTGAAAATGAAAGGCTTAAGTTTAATGGGTCTTATAAGTCCATTCGATTTCTACACTTGGGTAGCACTCTTGGTGGTTTCAGCTTTATCGATATTTGTATTGATTTGCTTAATGAAATATTCCGTAGTAACTTATGATATATGCGATGCATGTTTGCTCACTACTACGATACTTTTGGAACAGGATATTCCTAAGTTTACTGGAAATGCTTGTTGGCTCATAGGAGCATGGTATTTGGCTGGGGTCCTTATATCCCAATGTTATAGAGGCGATAATATTAGCCATTTAACAGCACCATTAGGAAAGCCGAAACTAGAATATTATGCACAATTGTTAGCAGGAAATTTTACGTTTTTAAGTCCAACGTCGTATCAATCACTGTTAAAGCAAAATGACGATGCACTTAATTTGCTCGAAGGTTTTACTCCACTTTTAGATGCATTATTGCCGGGAAAAATTAATGGAATGCTTATGGAAGCTTTTTTGACAGAGTTTGAAATGTCATATGTAAAAAGTGTCACTAGTGAAAATTTAGCATTAATTGATCAAATCAATGCAAACTTAAGTCGACCTAAACAGTTAAAAAATGTTACGAAAACAGTTGCAGATGCAAACTATTTTGTTGATAAACTTAAGGCTTGTGAAAGACAAGCATTTATAGGTAGCTATGAAAATGCTTTTCCAATTTATAGCCGGCTTAGGGACAAACTTAAAACAAATGGAAGCCGTTTCATGGACAGTTTATCTTTAAGTAAAGAAACCTTGGCTCCTACCGTTACAACATGGCGATTTGAAAAAATTCCTACAGATTCCGAGCAGTTTGTCATAAAAGTTCATTCCTTTCTTCAATCGGGAATAATAGACTTGTGGAGTAAATGGAATTTAAGAATACAAACATACAATGATACGGTTTTTGTTGCAACCAGCAAAAATAATCCTGTTACAAGTTTAAGTATGCATGATAATATTTTGGTTATATTTTATCTTTGGATTGGGCTTCTTGGTTTAGGCTGCGTTTTGTTTGGAAAAGAAGTTTTTGTGTTCTTATTCATAAAAACTTGGTTGAAAAGAAAGGACAGTGGAGGAAGTTCGGACATTGTTACAATAAACGTTGCAAATTCTATGTGGAGCAGTGTATAGAAAATTTTTTTCTTTGTTCAAGGAAAGTTAAAATAATTATTTTTCATTCCGTATTTGTTATAATTTTTGTGTCCTGATGCCCTGAAGATGGTTTACTGTTCGTAACCGAAACGTCGGCATTAAAGTTTATTTTTCGAAATCATGTCCTCAAACGTCGTTAACTCCTTCAATAATAAAATAATTATTATTGTGTGTGGAATTTGAAAGAATTTTTTTTAGACAAGGTAGATCAGTTTCAGTAAATTTGTGTGCATTTGGCTTTGCATTAAATACAATACATAGATTTCACCTAAATGACGTTTCTATTCTTTTTATGCTGGATATACATTTTATTTGTTCAATATTTATACCATCCTTTCGCCTTTTTTAAATAGAAGACTAAATTGATTTTCTGATTGATTGATTTTTAATTTTAAAAAAACTTTTAAATGACTGAAATTAAAGAAATTACAGTCAGACAAGAAGTATTGATAGTGATGAGATTGCACACTAATATATATAATATTTTGATGAATTCATTTTAGTTCATCAATCAAATATAGTATTTCTACGTATTAAAACAATTTTCGTTGAACTTTCAGTGTAGTTCATGACGATTTGTATGTTATTGATTTGGATAGGAGTACCTAAAACCAAAAATTCTGGTCTATGTAGGTGTAGTTATTAATAAGAACATAAAGACGGTCTAACAAAACAAGTTCTCATATTCCATAATATGTGAAATAATTGTCCGCAAAATAGAGTTTAAAAAATCCATTAAAAATGAAACTTGATATTAAATTTCCTGTGTTATACTAAAGAACAAATAATTAGGTTGATGCAAGTACATTTTATGTTTTTTGTCTGTAGTCATTCTATAAGATTAAAATGTGTATGTATACCGGGATGAGCCGTACATGTCTGTGAATAGTAGATTCATTTGTTTTTTAAATAAAGAAATAAAATACAGTTATCAAGACGATTTCAACACATAAAAAATCAAGAGCCATCATAATCATAAGCTTCGAGCATGCATCATTTTGGTAATACTGCAGACTCTTGGTTTGGAATTGTGTAACTTAATGCTTGTTTGTCTATGTAAAAATACATTTAGCTAGAGTTTTGTATTGATTTTTGGTCCATGCTCCATACTTCATACGTTGTTTGCGCTGCGACAAGCAGATTTTCACGTTTTATTGTCACGTGATAAAATGAACACTTATATGTGAACTTTGATACAAATTAATGCCTGTTGGAGATGAATTACACATTCAATTGCAAAACATTTTGTTTTAGATATTCAATATTAGTATTCTAACTAAAGTTTTCCAGGTCGTAATACAAAACCATATTATGTTACGTACGTATACGTTTGCATAATAAAGAATCTAAAAGATATGATACTTATTTTTTATTGCAGCACAATCCTTGTTTGTATTTTATTTATCGCGATTTATGACAAGCTATTTTTCGTATGAACATCGAAAAATTTAACAAACTGTTAAATTAATTGAGTGTTCAGAAAGTTATATTTTTAGGAGGCAAAATTATGGAATAAAGTTTTATAATTCCTATGAAGTGTTTTAAAATTTAAATGACATTTTTTTGTTAGTAATAGAAACTAGTATATTTGCAGAAGAATTATTTTTAATGGTAAATTTGAGATATTTATTCAGCAAATCGACCAAGCTATTAAATCGTCCTGTTTGTCAGTCCTCCTTGAATTGTCATTGGATACATGGTCATTATTGTACCGTGTCAGTTTTGTCGACGTAATATGATAACATAAAAGTAATGTAAGTATGATATTACCAGCATCCAAACTTCAGAATTTGATGCTACTAACCCAGCATTCTTTATTAAACCTTATTCCAGAAATGAAGGTCCAAATTCAAAAGTTTGCATGAGATTCTTTAGAAATAAAAATCCTGACCTGTCTTGGCATTTAAATTAAATTATCAATTCAATTATCAAATTATTATTAAATCATATAATAGCTAATTTTTCTAATACGTTCAATACATTTCTTCTTAAAAATCTTAATCTTAAAATAATTTATGAAGGGCGGGCCTAAGGGCTAATTCTGTGCCAAAATTTAAAAAATGTTTTTCGACATATATTTATAAAGCTTATGAAGAGATTAAATTTGGCATAGTTAGGGGTTGGTCAAATTCGATTCTGCGTATTCATATGGATGATGTGAAGCTAAAATATCTTTTCTTTGGGCGAAATATCGAAACCAGTTAAAGGCCCCTAATAGTATACGTATGTCATTAGGTAATACTATTAACAAGAAATGTAGTAGCAGTACCTACTATATTAGAAGGTTAATATTGATTAAAACGATCTACATGTAGATTTATCCTACTCAACAAAAAAGTTACATGGTGACGAAAATTACTAATCAGAATAATTTTGACCTATGAACTGAAAACTTTAACTTGCCACAACTTTCACAAAAACCATGATGAAATCTTTACCAAAATCATTCTCTTAATAAGCTTTATAAATCTAGGTTGAAAAGCGTTTTTTTTAAGTTTGGCCCAAAAATGGCACTTATGAAAACCATCTTTTCGAAATAACTGCATTGCACGAGACTTTCAAAATAACTTTTATATCTTAAATATTGAATTCTATGATTAGTTTTTTCTGAACATCGACTTTTCAAAATAAAAACTTGGTGTAATTATACGTTTTTGAAATAAAATATAAATACAAACGAAGAATGCGTTGTCAATTGGTAAGGCTAGCACAATGATGTATATTAAAATATGTGAGTTTTAGAATCAACGAAACTTATGGGGCCCAAATTTTGATGCATAGTTACATAAGCATAATATGCCTTTTCGTACCCCAGATCATGAAGTTATGTATATGATTGTATCATTAATGATCTGCTTTTATGCTAAACGTTTGAATCATCTTCTGCTCATGGTCAATACTTTCCGACCGCTTAGTATGGCTGCCGACCGACGATGCTTCTCTACGTTACCAATGCAGGATATAGGAGTGAAAGTAATCATTGCAAGTAAAGCAGCTGTTGCTATACGAACAGTCTAGATTCAGTCTCCACTTTGACTTTCCTACTTACTATACTCCATACTTTCCTTCCAATAATAATCTCAGTAGTGCTAAGACAACGGAAGAAACTACAGACAGACAACATTGTTTGGACCTGCTTGTTTGGTTGAGCATAAATAAAATAAAAACGTTTACATAATATACTTAGTTTAGTTTGATTGTTTTTGTGCACCAGTATAGTGCAGTGCTTAATAAACTGTTGTATCCATCGGTTCTCCTTTGATACAGCTTTTGTGATTACATTTATAAACTCTTTTTAAGAGTATCCATCCGTACACTAAATTTATGTATATAGTATCACGTCAAATTTGATTTGGAGGACCAACTTGATGACAACTTGCCGAGGTAATTAAACTATATAAATTCATTTACAATGCGGTTTGTCGTATCACTACAGTGTGTACTAATGAAATAAGAGTATATTAAGAAGCTGAAAGCTTGATATAATCTTCATCATGTTCGCTTGTCTATTTATAACCATCAAAACACGTTAACTGATTTCGCTAAAATTTATCTTGAGGGTAAACTTGTTCAAGGTCAAGTAACGTATGTATTTTAAGTACTAAAGTCAAATTCGAAGGTTTTCGCATATTCTTTCATATTTTATATTCAAATAGTGCAACCAAAAGGTCTTGTCAAATAAATTACGAATTATTACTTAACCACGTTGTACCTGGGAGTTCAGGCTCAAACGTTATCAAACCAAACTCATGTCATTTCACATCTACGGCACTTTAGCAATCGGCTTATGAGCAGCAATTTATTAGCTTTGTCGTTACGATCGCCTTTGCAGCTGGCTTGTTACGTCTTGACTCCATATGTCAAATGGTGTTAACATTTTCCAAAGTTTTTAAAAAAACAAGCACTGTGTTAGTCTATAGGCTTCAAATTTGCCTATTTTAACATGTTGGTAAATGGGAATCCCAATATACATTTTCGTTCAATAAACCAATGAATACCAGAAGATGATTTCGCATTAAATATTCGTCGTAGTTATTAAGGCTACTGCTTTTTCTACTTACTTACTGTAATGTTGTATCTATATTCTACAAAAAATAAACATTATGCTTTTATATGTTTTAAAGAAATGGTTCGGAAGATTCGATTACGCGGACATGTTATCCGGTTTCATGAAGTACCACCTGGCACATCTAGTTCCAAAGCACATCATTGCGACACTTGTGGAAATGTATACGACAACGGTTCATACCGAAAATGCATTTATCTATGCTGCCAACTTGAGGCATGCTTTCATTGCGTCCTTAACAAAAACACATTCTGGTGTAAAATAATCGACACCAGGCGTCCTAAAGAAAAATTGGTGAACTCAGATGCAGAAACAGAACCCGAGTCCAGTTATGCAACAGATGCGATAACTGAACAAGCAACTTCTGAGATGGGCTCGGATACGAATATGCAACCAGAATCAAGCAGTGACTCGTCTAATTTACCTGCGGTAGCCATTACAGAAGAGATTGAATCGGAGAAAGAATTTCACACTGAAATAAATCCAAAATCAAATGAAGAATGTTTGGAACTACCAGAGCTTTTGGATGAACTTACCCAAGAAAATTTCAATTCACACACAGATATGACTGCACAAAGTGATTCCATTGATGCAACTATGAAATCATCGACTGAAGAGCAAAATACAGAAGAAGTGGATTCAGGTAAAAACTTGACAAGTCTATTAAGCCCGGAAATACGTATTTATCAACGAAAATTTGCTGCGTTTTTGGCTGGGGCCTTTGAAGAACATTTCCGACATTCAGGTAACAGCAATTTAACAAATTTAGAGTTGGCAGCTGAACATTTTGGAAAACCAGTACAGGATTGGATACCTTATATTCCATTGGATAATATAGGATTTCGAACTTCGGATTCCCGTGATGCTAGCATTGTACAAGAGGACGAGATGGGAGTCTCTCGGCTGAGGAACGGAAAGGTCTTTGCTTCAAATCAATGAATTAGTTTGTATCCCATAAAATAGATTTTGCAACATGTCTCGTTAATATGATTCGATCACATTTTAATCTACTGTAATATAATTTCAGTGAAAGTAAGTTGTAGTGGGAAACTACCCAAAATATGTATTTGAATCTTGGAAAGAATTTATATTATATTTATATTTATATTACATATTTAAATTGATAATCTAACCTCTTAGCAAAACCTTTACTAACGTAGACCGTGAATAACTCTGTTGTTTTTAATTGGAAAAGAATTATTCAACACATATTATAACATCAAGTATCTTTGTTTGATCAATACATTAAAGTGTTACTATAATTTACTAAAAATTGAGCATATATATTTTCTTTGATATAAATCGTTTAATATATAGATTAATCGCTTTTTCAATTAAGTTAAGTTCAGACTCTTCATCATCAGAAGCTTATTGCTTAATCGTTGTAGGGATCAAAAATCAATAACAACCAAATATATACGAAAGATTTCGTGTTTGATCTTTTATTTGTTTTAGAAAGCTTTCAAATTTTAGTAAAATACAAGGAGAAAGTAATGGTTGTATTTGCACTATAACAAGAATGTTTACGCATTTATTTAAAAGCATGCATTTAACAAATAAACGAGTGTTGTGGTAGACATATAAGTTGCTTGATAATTTTTGTTAGCCTCCAAATAGTAATTATCTACTTAATAGAAAAGCATTGCATATTTTGAAATAGGTTTGTTTTTACAAAACGTATTAGGCATCCGCATGCACGGAGCAAAGCATAGCCTTTTGTGTTTAAGGACCTTACTCATATATAGTGTTGCATTAATATTTTAAATCTTATATTTGAATTTAAAATGTTGCGTATTCAGATACAATATTGGGCTTATCGGTGTCGTGTCACAATTTAAATTTAGAACGTACGATGTCGATACTGACCCGTATGCATCAAGCTTGTCCATATTGAGCACTATAATTTATAAGTTTTTGCAAATTAATATGTTACATACTAGAGCCCGTGCAGCCATTGCATTGTACTGTAGTACATCGAAGCGATTTAGATTGTAATGTATGTAAGTTTTAAAGGAAGAGTACTGCAAATATAAATAGCAAAGTAAAGATTTAGCTTAGATACGGGATTTTTAAGAATACAAAAAATGCAAAAAAAGTTGTTTCTGTTCAACCATAATTAAATAATAAACAAAAAAATCAAAATAAAACAAATTCCTTTAATTCATTTTCATTGAAAAGCAAAACATCAAAACATTAAACTTCAAAATGACAATAAGCTTGAATGAATAAATAGGTAATTTCACAAATCTTTACAAAAAAATGAATATTAATTTAATTCAACTGTCAACTGCTAACATTTTGGCAACTACTACTTACCCGATTGCCTAGTACTACTTACCCGATTGTCGAATACTACATACCCGATCGTCGAGTTTTGGTCGGGAAAAACAATCGGGTAAATAGTATGTACTACTTACCCGATTATGAAACCCGACTGTCTCAAAACTCCCCAAAACTCTCACTTTCTTCAGAATTAAGGCGATTTCTGTTCCACGTTGCCCCAATATTACAATCGGGTAGATAGTACGTACTATTTACCCGATTATAATACCCGACCGTCTCAAAACACCCCCGAATTCTCATTTTCGTCAGAATTAAGGAGATTTTTGTTCCACTTTGCCCCAGTATGTCAACCCGACAAGCAATCGAGTTAATAGTATGTACTTTTAAGCACCCCCGACTAAACTTTTAAGCACCCCCGACTAAACTTTTAAGCATCCCGACAGTATTTTAAAGCATCTCGACAGTATTTTAAAGCATCTCGACAGTATTTTAAAGCATCTCGACAGTATTTTTAAGCCACCCGACTGAGCTTTTGAGCTACCCGACTGAACTTTTGAGTTACCCGACTGAACTTTTGAGCTACCTGACTGAACTTTTGAGTTACCCGACTGAACTTTTGAGCTACCCGACTGAAGTTTTAAGCATCCCGACTGAACTTTTAAGCATCCCGACTTAATTTTAAAGCATCCCGACTTGACTTTTGAGCCACCCGACTGAACTTTTGAGCTACCCGACTGAACTTTTGAGCTACCCGACTGAACTTTTGAGCTACGCGACTGTTCGTTTAAGCATCTCTACTATTTTTCAAGCTACCCAACTGAACTTTAAAACATACCGACTGTATTTTAAGCTACCCGACTGGACTTTTAAGCATCCTGACTGAACTTTTAAGCTACCTGACTGAACTTTTGAGGTAACCGACTGAACTTTTGAAGTAACCGACTGAACTTTTGAGCTACCCGACTGAATTTTTGAGCTACGCGACTGTTCGTTTAAGCATCTCTACTATTTTTCAAACTATCCAACCGAACTTTAAAACATACCGACTGTATTTTTAAGCTTCCCGAATGGACTTTTAAGCATCCCGACTGAACTTTTGAGCTACCCGACTGAACTTTTGAGCTACCCGACTGAACTTTTGAGTTACCCGACTGAACTTTTGAGCTACCTGACTGAACTTTAGAGCTATCCGACTAAACATTTGGGCTACCCAACTGAACTTTTAAGCATCCCTACTGTATTTTAAAGCATCTCGACTGAACTTTTTAGCATCATGACTGATTGTTTTTTGTTTTAAATAATTCAGGAAAGTTCAAATTTAACCAATACTCATTAGTTTCAACAAGTTCATGAGTACTTAGACTTTCAATGCAAAAATCTTTACATATATAATATTCATTTATAAAATTTTCAGAATTGAAAATTTAAATTACTAAAAAGAAGAATACTTGTAGACATTCTAAAAAGACATTTCCCTTGCAAAACACTTCTTTATTTAATCAATATTTTACAAATGGTTTCTATTTTAAACGACCGATAAAAAAATATTAGTAAAATGTTTTCACAGAATTTTTATTTACTAAAGTTAGAAAGTGCAATGATTGATTTTGTTGAATAAAGAGCTTTATTCTGCATTGCGCTTGCATTCGTTTAATAACACATTTAAGCAACTGTGACAAATTGATGTTAAAGTAGTATGGTGTGTATGTGACGAATGTAATGAAAAGTGTTTTTAGCTCTCTAATAAATATAACTTTAAAAAAATAACTACATATACTATAACGCCATATCATAAATCATTCAATCATTTTAAAGAGGAAAGTACGAGAAACAAAATTAATGTCTGTGAAATGAAAAATGAGCAGACTATACTGAGACAGCAACCGTCAACGCTACAATAACAAAAAAGCATTCTTCAAGATAAACAAGAGGGGCAGGCATTGCAAGTTGAAGAACTTTGGGAAGATAGTGGACACGCTAGAACTGCATATGATGAGATTATGGAAAAGACGGAGAGAATCAAGAGATTGACTAACTTAATCTTACATAGAATACCTGAAGACGATAATGCATTATAGACCATCACTAAAATCATGAGTATTCTCTGCCATATATATTCAACAACCTATATATTCGGGACTTTCGTATTGGCACTATCAGCTCAAACAAAATACGTCCTGTTAAAATCAGGCTTCCAAGTGCAAATCAAGTAGATTCTGGTTTATACAGAACAAGTATATTAAAGCATCGTGCAGAGTATGCAGGTATGTATATTGCACGCGATTTAACTCCAAAGCAACAATTTGAGAAAAAAAGAGAATGAAAGAAAGAAGAAGGAGATGAGTGGAAGAAACTGCAAGCAGCATTACAATGGCTGTCAACACTCACAAATGAACCGGCATCGATTACGTAAGTCAGGTATCTGGCACCTTATGAGCAGTGTTGGCACATTGTCCATTTTCGATTTTTTGTGACATGACAAATGGACATGTCCTCGTGACATGGACAATTTCAGTACCTTATGTCGTCCCACATTTTTCCATGACAAATGGACATGTCATTGATAAAAGTGAGGTCACTGTCATGACTTTATCAATTTCTGAAGTAAAGACGATCTTTTACTAAGAAACAATCACCTAAACAAGTAAAATCTACGTTGTAGTGGTACAAATAGTACGTAATACAGTTACAAAGTTCAAAAACCTTTATGGTGAAAATAAAAGTAAAAGATTTCAAATATCATAATGGAAGCTAGTAATTGAAAGCCGTAAAATGGGTTTGTCAAGTCAAAATA
>JAQIWN010001427.1:0-20736 GCA_034699025.1 Entomobrya cf. arborea Gr-Col-00668
TTACCCTTACCCTTGAAACTTACAGTTACCCATTTGTTGTACAAGACCGTTACCTTAGCAACTCAAGTGACAGTCAGTACGAGTTACCTATTCAAAGCCGGGTTTCATATGATAATATCCCCTCGCATGCCCATTCTTTGACAGTCTAATCTGCTGATACTTTTTTCTCCTCATTTCCGATCTGTCATTGATGATGAAGCCTCCCTAATTTGGAACACAGATAATATAATGTTAGTCAATTTGGTGGAGACAGGACATTACATCTTTGGGAGTCGTTCCAACAACTCTTCGTCTATTTAATAAAACTCTTCGTCTGCAACCAAGACATTCCTCTCTTGTATTGACACAAGTAAGCACCCAACTCTCGGTCACTTACTGGCCATTATTTTTATCCCATCTGTAGCAAAATACTAATACCACAAGAATAAAAATTTACGACCAAAGTCAAAGCAATATCTGAAAAATTCACTTATAAAGTAAAATATAGAGCTCCAAAAGCCAGAATTCAGTCTGTTTTGTCAAGCGTAGTGAAAGTGGTCCCGTGTGTGTTACATAGTTTACAGTTCTGTGGCTTTTTTCTTGGAATTGTACTTAGTGTCTTGTCTTAATGATTTCACGGGTAAGAGGAAAAATTGTTCAAATATTTACTAAACCACGTTTAACATGCTTAAGCACAAGAAAGACAAGAATGTTAGTTCTGATCATGTCTTAGACGCTCTCTTTCTCCCTATCTAGTCTTTCTTTGACTTCGGAGAAATTTATTTGCGAAAATTGCTCTCACTATACCACCAATACAACAAAATGCTTTTACTTTACTCATGAAACTTTCATGGAGTCGGGTTATTTAAAGCTGAGACATCTGCGGTCATTTGCAGTCTTGCATTTATCTTTATATTTTCACAAACGAAATTTAAGAATTCAGTACATTCTTTACTTCATGTTCAACTATTGGATCAGAGCAGAACTTGATCTTTCATGGGCCAAATTGAATAGATACTCTGTTATTGTTAGTATCAATATCGAATGTATTGAAATGAGAACTCTTGTTCGGCTGTAGCTTTTTTTGCGTAAATTCTTTATTTTGGAAACCAAATACGAAACGATGAAAGCAATTTTGTATTCTTTTCAATTATTTTACTTTTATCAATTTCTAGCTTTTGACTTGAAATGCATGCGTTGCACGAAACACTGCTCGATTTTCTGTTCATTTCCCTTCCTTTTCGTGTAATGTGAGCGTTACGAATTTCATACTCATTATTCTTCTAGAAAATTACTTTTCGTGATTGTCTCGAAAATTCAATTAAGTAAAATTTATAGTCCCATTTTTATTAATTAGTAATAAAAAGGAAACTGACAGTTAGTATGCACACCAACAAAATTTTTAATGTTGGAAAACCAGCACCAGTCGGTAAATAATTCTTTGAAAACATTGTGCTTACTAACAGTCGCCATAAATTCATTATGGAGGAGGGACGACAGATGGAAATGGAAAATAGGTAGTTAGATCTCCGCAAAAATTTGGACTTCGTTCATTGCAGCAAAAAAAATCTCCTTTTTTTGTTTTGAACCCAACCTTATAATGGCTTTGAATTCCAGTCAAGTTGCGTTTTACATTCAGCAATTTAAGCAATGTATTTTAGTGTATTACCTGCGAGAATTTATCTTGAGAAATGACTTCAAACTAAATTTGCATCCATATAATCGTTTTTGAAAACGTCCCCCAATTGTACAATAAAACGTGCAATTTAAGAACAAACTATGCTTCCGGCTAAGTTCGATATGAAAGGATTCATATAAATTTACATTCGATACATGAAAATATTTAACGAAATGGTTGAAAAATAAATATGCTAAAATAAGTGCTTATACACTTATGTAAATACTTCTGTGATCTATTTCTTTATAGAGATCCTGCCTGAACATCAAGCCCAGCAGACAGCCGTACAGTATCACACGAACAGTTTGACGTGAGGAAATGGACATCCAGTATTGACATTGACATACTAACGAAAGAAAGGAAAAGAAAATGCCACAATGGATATTCAACATTTCCGAGAAAGCCATCACAGTTGTAGCCAAGTTTAATAAAGATCGAGAACGGAAAGGGGAAAATATTAAGTGAGCAGAAAAGGGAGAACCAGTCCAAAATTACGTCAGAAAAAGTCATTCGTGTGGAAACGGGAGTTTGAAAAAGGAAAAAAAATTCCCTTAAAGAAAATCAGAAAGGGCATTCATCCATAATTTCACAAAATGTCCGAAACGAAATGAAGAACTAATCAAATTGACAGCCGTCATATTCTCCATTCCAAAAAATTCTTCATCGCTCTCTTTGCTCTCAGCTCCGTAACATTTCAACCGAGAGAGTTGCTGAAATCTGATCTAATTTCCAATTTATTCATCAAATATAATAATGTTGAAAAAAGGCAGTAATATTATTATTGTCGACGGCAACAGTGGTGGTGGTGATGGTGTCGCCGTCGCCTCCTCTTCAATTGTCGATGTTGGATTCTCCTTGGACGGGTTTGCTCTTCCTGGCACCAGTACTACTCATGTAACCAACAACAATAATATTTTAGATATGAACAAATTCGTACTTTTGGGTGGATCTTCAATCGGCGACCCTATCTCTTCAAGTTTTAAGCCGCAACTACATGACATGGAATTACGTCGGAGGGCAAGGAACAACGCAATTCTGGCGAAAATCCAAGAACTTGAAGCTAATGCATGTGTACAAGCGGCGAGAAGTGAACGGCTTAGAATGATGAGAGTAAGTGCAAGAGAAAAGTCTTTGGAGAAAGTAGTTCACTCTTTTCCTATTTTCCAAAAAGAAAGAACCTCAAAACCCTTTTTCATGTCCTTTGGCAAAAAGTAAAGCCCATCAAAGTTAAAAACTAAAGGAAAAAGTCTTAAAAAGAAATAATAAAAAAAACTTATATTAGAAAAAAATAGATAAGAAGTTGTTCTATTCTGTCAACTAGATCATTGTGATGCACTAACTATATATAAGATGAAAAAACTACTGTAGTGATCATCAGTTCAGAAGAATGAATATTGTTATAACGAGTTTGCTTTCTTTTTTTGGGAAAGGGGAGGAGATGGATGTACTCATTTTAGTATTTTTCTTTTATATCTTCATTCATTATTCATGCACAAAAATTTTTTTACTTCATTACTACCACCCATTTACGACGGAAAGAATAGTGTAGTCAACCACACGACATGACCATGTTAAAAATAGAGCAAAAGCCGAGGTTTATTCTTGATGACAATTTTTATTAGGTTACATTAAAAGTCAATGAAGGGAAGGAGAAGGTCTTAATATAACAGTGACAATGCATTATAAAGACTAATAATTCATACTATCCATTCAATATTCAAAAAAGGGTTAGGGTTATTTTCGGTTGACCGTACTTCAAACACAAAAAAAAATGTTTCTCATTATCAGACTGTTCAATCATTAAAGTCAAGGACAAAAATATATATAAACTCGTTAATCTTTATAAAAATCGTAAATCATCGTGATTGGTGTGGGTCGTAAATTTCCACAACATAAATGTAGAGTGTATTCCCTAATATTTATAAATACAGCATAAAACTTGACATTGTTTTCTTGTTTTATTGGTAGGAAGAGTATGAAAGTCTCGTAAGGAGGTACGCGTCCGCCAGAAAATCTCATTGGGGAGCATCTTCAACAAACGGCTATTTCAACGAGAATAATAATGGCTTTCCTCCAAACCGTTATCTCCAGCCATTCAGTCCTCAACAGCCGCCATATATTTCCCTAAAAGAGCCAGGGCCACCAGTAGCAGGAGTACCATCATCACAGCCGCAGTTGTTGACTACAACAAATACACATCCATTTATTACAACTATCTATCCACCAACACGAGATAGTCCTGCTGGCAATATAAATCGAAGTTATGTAACAACTGGAGTCAACACAGAAATTACAGGCCCCGTAAAATCTACTGTAGTTTCTCAAGACAATAATGGCGATGATTTACAAGTAGCCCAGAAAAGGGGAAAGGTCACCACTATCATCAAAGATAGCGGCTCTCAGACATTTCAGACGATAGAAAGTGTACTACCACCAGTAGAAAAAATGAGAGCACAAGTGGATTCAGAAACGGTAGTTTTCCAGCAGCCTCAAGTTGCAACAGGGCTATTATTTCCATCATCATCGTCAGTGCCTTCTATTTATGGCACAACAACTAATCAAGATGCCATTGTTATGGACAGGGATGATGGAAAAGGGTCATTATTAAAACCAAAGAAAAATCTTTCCACAAAGGTGGAGATGATGTTGATGATGTTGGATGAGGAAGACGATGAAAGTTCCTGCCAGGCAGAGGAGCGGAGAAAGCAAAGGGTTGAGAACCTTCATCATCAGTTGAAACAGCCAAAGGCAATTTTCCAAGATGATTCCAATTCCATTAGCTCATCACCATCTACCCCAGTCGGAATGGAATTTGCCAGTACAAGTAATAATACCACTGAAGAAGTTGGATTTAAACAACGCCAACGGCAGAAGCAACAACATCAGCTTGAGAAACTGGCAGCCGGGCATGAGAATAAATATCAAAAGATGAGAAATCGCAGGAACAACGATGAAAGGGAAGATGAAACCTCACAAGATACCCCAACTGTATCATTTGCTAATAATAAAAAAAGGGAAAGTTCTGCTGGTGCTGGTAGGGAACGCTTGTCAAAAATTACTTCACATCAACAAGACGATGATGTTTCCCTTTCTGATTCAACCTCTGCTTTCCACACTGACAAGCAACAAAATCAGAGAAAAAAGTTATTGGAACAGCTTGCCACAGCGTCATCTACCAATAAAGGTAGTTTTACCAAAAACATAAGGTCTGATACTGGTTACGGTACTGGAAGCAGGGATCTCATGCTTGGAAATGCTCTTGATGATAACAGTAAAAGATTCAAATTATGTATTTAATGCTGCACTCTATATAACATATTAGTTCATTGAAACAATCATTAATTCTCTTGTCGTTAATCGCATTAAAAGTGAAAGGTGGAATTGCTTGATTTACTTCCTTTTAGTAAAGTGAAATAATGAGAAAACTTGAAAACAAAACTTCTCTTTTTATCGTTTTTTCTTGTATCAAGGTTCAGTGGACGAGGATGACGAGGAAAGGGATATTGTTAGAAGTGAAGAGAAAAAGGACGAAGCCACAAGTGAAAGCATTGGTGATAGTATGATGGACTCAATTCAGAAAACACCAGACCTACTATTACCTCGAGACGATTTAGAGTTACAGGAAATTGCGGAAGTTAACGAAAGGGAACATGGTGGCGGTGGTGGAAGTAGTGAGCTCGAAGAAATTGAGTTGGCCCTTAAACTTTCTTCTGGTTCTGGTATTGTAGATGGTAAAAGTAGTAATGTTACTGATGGGGTTGATGATGCCTTAATGGTAACAGCAACAGCTGTAACTGCTGACACGAAAAGCCCAAGAGGTAGTAGTGGTATAAGTGGTGGTAGTAAACCCATTCAAGCTCAGTCTGGCGTAAATGACATGGTATCAGTTGAGAGAAAAATGGGTATTGAGCAAGACGAAATAAAAGAGTTAGAAAGGGCCCATCAGGTTCAGATTAATGATACAAAGGAAATTCGCCCCAATAATTTATCATCATCAAAAGTTGATGTACCAGCAGCACCAGCTGAAGAAGAAGAGAATAATTTCACTCATGCTAATAATCCTGGTGAGTCTAATAATGGCATTACCACCAACACTACATTCCAGGAAACTTCTGCAGAAGGAGTTCATTCACAAGAAAATGAAAAGAAAAATCTTGGGGACGACGGGTTTTATGAAGATGTTCATGAGAAGGTGGAATTTCAGAATTCCCCATTTTGCGAGCAAGATAATAATACAAATGGCGACAGTACGAGAGGCAATGAGTCGAATAAGAAAATTCCACATTCACTTGCTCCATCAGCAAATATGTCAGCTCGTTCTTCAACCACTTCAAGCTTCTCTTCTGGTTCTAATGCCGAAGTGGAGGGGAATGGGTAAGCACATTTTTCAATCGATTTTGCCTTTTATTCCCTTCTTATACGGATTTGATGATGATGCGTAATATAAGTGTAAATACCAAAGGTAACACTTTCCATAATTTTGATTCTTTCAAACAGAGAAATAAATAATCGTGCGTTGATTCCACCCTCATCTACAATTCCACCCACTACAAATCTTCCACACACGCATTATCCAGCCGAAGCCTCCTCTTCATCTTCCGGACAGCATTCATTAGAAGATCAAGTAACTGGGATTGTGGGAGAAGCATTATCAACCAGTAATAACATTTCACAAACAAAAGAAACAAATAATTCAGTTAGTCATCAAGGCACACCTCAGCAGGCTCAACAAGGACGCAATCATGACTCTTCTTCACCAACATTACCTCGATCCATACACAAGCGCCATCAGCTTTTGGAAGAACAAGTAAAAAGAAAGAAAGAGGAAAATGAGCCAACACCGCCAGTGGGAGCGGACGTAATGCCTGAGCGCCTCACAACTTCATCTGACTCGTTGTCTGCTCCAGTGCTTGAACCTGGTACAGAACCAGCCACAAACAAACCTGGTGTAGATATAAATAATGGAGCAAAGACAATTCCGACGGAGAAAGGTGCCACTTCAGTGAAAACCGCAAAAGGCTCTATTCCTACAGCCTTTAGTGCTAGCCCCGCAACGGCTTTGTCGCCTTCTACTTCCAAAAAAGTAAGTGGTAATGCAAATAATTCTACGGGGAGTGGTGCAAATGGAAATGGGACTGGCGGTGGTGGTGGAGGCATGACCAACATCCGGTCTGTTTCTGGTAGTAGATCCTCCAAAATGTCTAGCAAACAAGGGCCAGGTAGTAACGTCACTGTCCCAAGTGGCCCAACTGGGGCTCAGAATACTGCTCGAAGAGTGCGATTAAAGCTTCATGAGGATTCAGACACTGACAGTTCGGAAATTGGGTCTGCGAAATCTCAACCTCAAACTTCGGCCAAAGGAAACTTTTCAGGGAATAAGGGAAATGCATCTACCTCTAGTAAACCAGGCAGTATTAGTACTAATAAAAACACTTCAGATGGACATGGCCCACAAAAAAGTAATTCGGTGGATGTGGATGATGATTTCGATGATTTCTATGATAATTTTTAAAGCTAACTTGCAGAAAAATCCTCCCACATCTGCGTCAGTAGGCATTGTTGTATTTCTCATTTAAAAATATATTTTTTAGTTTTTATCTACTATTTTCCTTATTTATGTTACGTTATATTTAATTGTATATTGTATGCTTATCTACAGTCTATTTACTTACTTTAGTTTTTTGTGCACACTGAGATAAAATAAAAACTCGTGACTACTTTCACAAGTAGTCGTATAGTCTTATTGGAATTTTTATCCTGTTCAGCACAGAAAAACTTGTTGCGAAATAAGCTCATGTTCAAGAAACTGCGTTGTCGGACAAAGCATAAAATAAAGTTTACTTTATGTTGCTTCTTAATAAAGCATTAACAATTCCAAAGTATCTCCTAAAACGCAAAAGGATATTACTACATACGATCACCAAATTTGCTTTTCTCATCCCTGGGTTTAAGAATAAGAATACTTACTAATGCGTTGCATTTTAAGAGATTCATAATCTCACATTTTTACCTTGAAAATACGCATTACCTTTGTAATACATTTGCTAAAGCTTTCATCCTACTTCCTACCGGAAAAAATAGACAAAAGTAATGCAGGAATAAGAACACAATAAGTACAAGATCGAGAGAAAGTAGTAAGCGAAAGAAAGCCATGGCTTTATCATATTTATTTTATGTGAGCAACACAGTACGGTCCAGTAGACATGTCAGCATGTATCATTTATAATGCTTTATTGGGGAGTTGAAGGATTTGTAGGATTGAATCTGCCGTAAAGTCTTGCGTACGAAATTCGTCGTAATCCCCATCTTCCTCGTCATCCCCATCATCGTCTTCTTCACAACCTTCCAGTTTCCTTGCACTATGCATCTTTGCCAACGAATCCCTAAAGTCCGTAAAATCCTCCAGTTTTAAGCCCTCATTTTCCTCGTCGTCCTCATCCTCTTGGGAATTAGTCATCACAACATCCTTACTACTTTCTTTGTTTGCTGCAAAATAGTTAAAGGGTATTATCATCACAAACATCATCATTATCATTACTATACTCCCCTCCCTTCATTCCCCTTTCAAAATCTCATTTGAAGCCATTATACCTCGCGATAAACCTTCTTTACTGTCGTTGCGAAGATCATCATCTACCTTCCAGGAAGAGAAAGTAACGTTTTTATTGTCCATCATTTCATTTTCCTTCTGACAGCCTTTTCCATCATCCACGTCAAGCCCAGAGGATGATGAAGTGGAAGTTGCAACCTTTTGATGAGATATATCAGTAGAATCATCATCACCACCTTCAAGTTCGCTTTCACCGTCCTCGTCCCTCTCATACCCTTCATCCTCACTGCTACTCTTACTACCTTCGCTGTCACTCTCAGCTTCACTGTCTTGAATGATTCTTCTTGCACTGGATATGGAAGTAGCAGAGGAGGATGCAGAGGCAGGAATATCGAGTCCAATCTTTTTCCCATATTCTATCCAAGTTTGAGCTGCAAGAACATCTGCTCCACCAATTGATTGTTTCACAAGACTTCTCAAGTCTTCCAAAGAGTTGGACCCAAGCTCAACGGCTTGCCCCATGTTAAGACGTTCTTGTAACTTGCGATAAAGTTGTCTAAGGGCTGAAACCCCGTCTAAGGTATCAGAAAATTTTCCCACACGTAAGTCACGTTTCAAAAGGTAGTTTTTCATGGCACTCATGCAACTACATTTTATCATCAGAAGAAGCTCGTAGTTTAGTAGTCCCATTTTCTTATTGATCTCCAAGTCTCCATCTGGCATTCTGGAGAAAAAAGTATGAAAATTGCAGCATTATTGCATAACAGATTTTCCATTATCATAACACGTACGTTATATATTGTGCAAGTTATCATGTTATTTTTTTAGCTCAAAAGTTATGTTATGAGCTACATTTTCATACATTTGTTTTGAAATGTGTGAACAAAACGTTTTTTTTACTTCTAATAATGTTTTCGCCGAGAAAATTCAATTTCCCGTTGGAACGACAAAGCGGCATGTACAACGCAATAAGTTATTGGCGATATCACAAACTCTTTTTTCTATGGTGTGCAGTGAATAAAAATAAAATATATTATTTTTTGTGAAATATCAAAAGAGTACTTACGAGGGGGAAACTACACATAGATCCCTGTCTGGAGTTGCTTCCACTTTGCAAACATCGTCAGGAAAGAAGAAGCTTCTGGGTAGTCGATTTTTCCTAAAGAGAAAATCATGAGAATACGTGAGACGAGGAAGGTGAAACATGTGCGTAACTCAGAACATTTCAATTTTATCAGGTATTTTTTCTTTCTATATTACCAGGCACAATCAAGCTGTCTGAGAATTGCATAGGCGAAATCGGTAAATGGAACAAATGATGTTTCCAGTTGAACTACGATAACCTATTCCAGAGAGGTAAAAAGAATGAAAAATGGAACTAAATAGATTTACAAATACGGTCAACTATAACAGACAAGTTGTAAACCTGATGTCCCAGAGAGATCAATCTGTCAGGCAGTGATGGCTTCCAATCTGAGATCAGTTTCGTTGCGTTTCGACATTCAATTATTTTGAATATACTCTCATTTTTCGACACAAAGTGATCCGTGGCTATACGATACATTACAGGTACCAACGTTGGAGCATTGTTTTCGATTATGTCATCTGGCTTCAGAATGGGAACTTTGTCCACTTCAGCATGTAATTTAATTTTTGACTGAAACAAATCACAAAACAAATAGATTTTCTTGATATGTGCTTGAAAATTCTTGTTGATGGCTAAAAGGATTTTATGATGTAGTTTGATGATATACTTGTAATGTGTCGCCAATTATTTGTACTAAATCTTCGTCTTTCCCTTTTGCTTCTAAAAGCTCAGGAAGTAATTCAGTAGCCAAACTGCATGGTTTGTATTTTGTATCGTCATTTTCATCAATCTTTGGCTCATTCAGTAGAATAGCATATTTCTTCAACTTATTTTTACGTACAGACAGAAATGGTAGCTCTAATTGGTCGAAAAAATCCTCCATAATAAAATTCACGTTAGTTTACCCCAGAAGCCTGGACCCAAAACTGTACTTGTGAGGATTGCGTTACAGATGCATTTGTTTCAAAGCTCATTCATTAGTGTTGCTTGTATTTGTATTGCATTTACAACACAACATTCATGCTTTATCAACCTATATCGATATTTTGTATGTAACGCTCTTTGTTAAATTGAAAAAAATGATTTAATTGTTATGCTACATGATATTGATTAATCAATTTTTTACTCATGTTTTGCATTCATCTAACCTAGGAAACTTTCAATGTAGTGGGTAGGGTGCAAATCCTAATTGGAAATGTCATATTCAAGTACGTTCTTGGTAACAAGTAGGCTTACATTTTCTTTACGACTACACCAGACGCATATGGTACAAGTAATTGCACTTTTACTTCCTTGTCATTAATACAAAACTTCTAATTTATTTTGCTGGAGAGCAGAAATGAGATGACAAACATGTTCATTGAAAGTATGTTGATGTCGTCTCTTGTCAATCATCGTAATGTAGTACATCCGTCAAGTCAGCTCAGCTCAGATGGCAAAGCACTGAATGTCGACTTAAATATTGCAACATATTAAAAGCAGTTTTGTTTCTCATATTCAACATCATGATGATGTGCGTCTCTGCATTCTTATCGCACATATAAAGTGTTCAAGAAAACTGGCAAGAACACAAGCTAGATAACATCTATTTGTCAGAAAACATGAAACGCACATCACCCCACGTCATATAGTATACCGTACCATATGTCATGTAAATGTAAGCTTTCGTTTTAGATAGAAATGTCATCGATATGCCATGTTTCAGTTCTTGTCATTTTGTCAACTCATCAATTTAATGATGTTAACTGTCAACATGTTAACAGATAAACGCAAAAATGCCCAAAAACAAACGTTTCGAAGATCTGCTAGTTTTTTAATCTTCATGAACTAGATTGAACAGAACTCAACGCTGGATAAGCCGTCTCACCTACTATTTTACTAAACTGATGAAATAACGAGAACACGTATGCTTTCCATTACATTGTCTCATACAAATACTCAAAGTCAAGCATTTAAAGCATTTTTTAATCCACACATAAATGTATTGATCGTAACTATTTTTAAAAGTACAATACAAACATCACTCTTCATCAGAGAAACAGCTTTTAATTCAAATTTAATTGAACAATCGTGTTCAACCAACTGACTAAATTGCTTTCACTGCAGTGCAGTGTCATGTTTTAATCATTATGTCCACGACCGTTGCGTTGTTGTCACTTAAGTATTTCTACCGAAATCTAGACTAGCCACTAGAGTCCAGTCAATATAATACGCAACACACCACAACTTTTCTCTTACTTTTCCACTCTCTTGTTCACAAGAGTGGTGCTATTACGTAAAGTGTTGATGGCAACATTGAGACAACGTATTAGGTACATGTGCTTTTCCGCAAAGACTGCATTCGGTAAGATTCGGATATTTTCCCTGTTTCCAACAACTGATTCTTGTGTGTTGGATACACACATTGATGCTGCATACTTGTTTCTGCTTTTTAGTTCCAATCTTTATCCTGCGAATCAGTTGTTATAAACTGGTTGAGTCTGAGTGAGAGATCATAAAGTAACAACAGGAAATTTCGCCTGTTTCTGCAGACTCATATAATATGTTATGTTGAATGTAACCCTTTCCTTAAAATGTGGGTAATGGGTTTTGCTCATATCAGCAACAACAACAAGATATACATCAAAATCAGCAACTGTTTCTTCTCGTGTTTTTTATAAATGAGCTCACTGCTGATTTTTTTGGCGTTTCACTGCTGTGTGCACTCATCATCATAACGCAACTCTTTGTCGTCACTAGTTTTTTACATACTTTATTTTCAAGGTTTACAAAGTAAGTTCAAATTTCAAAGACGTTTGCTTTTGTGTAGTAGATATATTGCGCTTTTTATATACAAGGTTGTTGTTGCGGGTGTATATAACTTTGTTCGACAGACGAATAAGCATTGAGAAAGGTGTGGACTGAGTTGAACTGTTTTATTTTACAAATTAATTACACGTATTGTGGATTGATCTTTTAAAAGTAGTACATACTCACATATACATACTTACATGTCTATATTGACAGATAGAGTATATTGATCTAAAATAAGTCTATCTTATAAATAGATACACACATGTAACTACTTGTCATAACATTTCTGCATTTCATTTTGTATCATGCCTTGAATTTACCATGTTGACTCATGATTATTTACGCTTTTTTATGTCTGAAAAATAACCTTGATTTTTTTGCGTTTTCCGCAGAGATTTTGAGTATCGGATGGAGGAATATTGCATGAGAAATGGTTGCATGTGGTTGGGCGAGTGATGTGAAGAAGGGTTTTCTTTCCACACAAAATGTGTCATAGTCAATCTAATTAAACCGTTGGGAAAGGTTATGTAGGGGGCTTAAAAGCCTGTGCTAAGCAACTTGTACCCTTATAGCTGTAAAGTTTATCCCCTTTAGTGGCAAAATATCGTTTACAGTTTAAACTAAATTCGATTACCCCACTACTTACACCCCTACAGACAAAATATCTTTGCTTAAAAAATATAACAGATATTAGACAGTGTAGACATTCAATAAGTTTATTGGTAGCTAGTAAAAAATCTTGACTGTATAATTTCAAAAGTTACAAGTGAATCTTACATCAACATTGCCCATCATCAATACTTGTTCTCTCAATTTTTCACTGGTTATAAATAATGAGTGACCAAGATTTAAATCCAAGTACCACCTATTTTGCAGGAGAACCAGGCCCGGAATCTCCTGCCCGAGCAGTCACGCATTCAGATTTCAACCTTCAAAGATTATCAAGTCCGGGGTCAGATAAAAAAGGTAAGATTATTGAACAAATTTAAATTCATATTTTATAAAGAAATACTGTGCACTATTGTTCAAGTAGTTTTATTTGTGTTGCTTTGCTGCTTTATACCTTCTATATATTGTGCATAATTTGCCAACATGCATGTAGTAATGCAGTTATCAAACACTTAAAACAGATAAGAGAAAAAACTTTGGTATCGATCCCTTTTCTTAAAAGAAAACCAGTACCTGAATATTTCAACAAATCTTAATAAATAGAGATCCAACTTATGTGATCTTACCTTTGTGCATACAAAAATACATACAGATTTATATTTATCTACCGGCCACAAATAACTTGTTTCATTCTTTTAATCAATTATCTTTTTTCTTGGCAAGATGTAATCAATCGTGCCGTGCAGACGGGAAAATATATTAAACATTACATAACAATTCAATTCAAGGTCTCAAGGTCCAAATTGCAACCAGCATAATCGATTTCTGGCAAAAATTATTGACTAGTAATTACTTGTTACCGAGAATGAACATCTGCCATGAATATATTTTATGGGGATAATTTTATTATCAAGAAAACAAGGATTGAAGTAATATCCTCACAGCACAGCATTGCTCTTGCGTAATTGTCTCTTGTTTTTTTTTACGCAAGACAGGCATTCGTTACTGGAATCATTCTTCTTGCTGGCGTGTATCCGTCCGAACCATTTGACTCTTAATTTTTCAAAAGCAGTACTATTTGTGTTTACACGATCGTATGTTGTTTCAAAACATTTATAATTTATCGTTTCTTTTAATTACGTATAAATGCATTCTTTCACTGAATAATAGCTCTGAGTCTTCGTGCACGGGGTATGCATTTCGAAATGCGACAAATATGCTTATCAGCCCATAAACCAATGTAAAAAGAATACATGCAACTCAAGTTGTCTAACGAAGGCATGCTTTGATTTCATGGATTTTACACTCGTTCTATTTATCTTTGTTCCTGATGACATGTTGACTGTAAAGCTTGTGCATTTCATTGTCAGTTATTTTAAAATCGTATAATTCGACAAAAACAATTATGCAACTTTCGAGGTTTTCATTTTTCGAAAGTAAGGAAATTTTCTGTAGCGCATGTACATGTACGTTTATAATTGCTGAATGCATTTTTGAGAGATCTTAAAATACATTTGTGGCTGTTCAAAGAGCCAGCATTCATGTCAATCTAGAAAAGCTAAAATATGTAACATCCCAACTTAATTCTCTTTCTCACATTCCTTAATGGAAATTTTTTCCAGTGCTAAATTAATAGAATCCTCTATCGTGTCGTGATTAAGTATTTTTACAAGAGTACTTTTGCACGTGCACACATTTTTTCCACTTTTCTATTCCATTTACCTTTCTAAATCCTTCATAATGTGTTATAGTCATATATTTTTCTTGTAAGGTTCTTTTTTCTGATAGAACAAGTTTGTATTTGTATCTAATCAGGATTAGATATAACTAGATATTTTGTTTACGTGTGCAATACACATAATCATGTATACATTTGAATCGAACATGACTACTCAAGTTTCGCTAAAGAGTAGCTTGTTCTTTGTTTATTATTTTTGAAAATATTCCATATTTTTTAAACGTTATCATAAATGTTAGCTTGACTTCTGCTAATTTTAAACCATATTGCTTCATTTTTCTAAAGATTATCTTTAGTTTAAGTACCTAGATAAATTTATTTTAAGTTCATAGACTAATCTCTGTGAATGCACTAGTCATGTACTGGGCGTGAAAAAGGTGTAAACATGGAATGATCATAATCTGAAACAAGGAAAAATTATACTTTTCATAGCACTTTTCTACATAAAGTAAAAAATATTATTGGAATGTGGAATTTATATTGAAATTCAAGCTCACAGGCACAGTACGAGACAAAATATGAGACTGCACATATGCTAGCCACGCAAGAGAAACAAAATTAAAAAATCTTGTTTCATTCCAAAAGCAATTTGAAGTTCCATTTCATGATTCATGAACTTCATGTTAAATCGTTTCATGGAAAAATATTGGTTGAGCACGACTGTTGCATCCGACATTCAAGTTCTCAGTACACTTTAGGATCTGGCAGAGTCAGCATCAAAAACAACAGTTGCAGTGATAGTCTCATGTTACAAATGTCATGTTTTCTGGTTGTAATTATCCGAGATAAGCCACTTGAATTTATCTGTGTACCCTCTGTCTGTGTACTACTCTTAACTTAATGAGTCAGTCATTTAATGCGGATTGCGGACTCTGTATCGGATTGCGGTTTAAAATTTATCATATATGTATATCCGCAGCAGTAATACCACAGTTGAAATTATATTGACTATTAAAACATGTAAGATTCCTACACATATTTTTTTATGAATGATCGGAATAACACATTAACATACATAAGTAAAAAATAATCTCAGCACAAAACACTGAGATATTGTTTTCTTCTGTCTGCTTTTTAATATTTGGTTGGTTTAATGCGTAATTCCTAATTTTTGAGTCGGTGATATTACATGTTCGGCACATGTGAACCTCTTATTCCAAACCAACTTCCAAGCTAGTTGACAGGCAAGATTTTCCATACTCACAAACCATGTTTATTGCACGCTAAGCTAATCTATTTTTTCCATACTTATTTACTTTCATTAATCGTTCATTAAAACATGAGGAAACGTCGTATCTGACTCGTTACACTTCATTTTTCATTTTTATCTGGTTCTGTCAACAACCTTTTTAAAGTTGTGAATAGATTGACATAATTAACGATAATTATTTATAGTTTTTATTCCTTTGAAAGAAATCAATTGTTAGTTAAACAGCTTTTAATACAGATAATATATAAAATTAGGTTAGTACCATTATAATAAAAGGTTATATTTCAACAGAAATTTCTCAAGTTCTTTCTAATTTAGAGTTGGTTTGTATTTAGTAAAATGCTTATTTAATGTAGTTGGCTTTTAATTTTTAATTCACTAAACTGTGATCAAAAACTCTTACCTAAAATTTTTTTTTTTACATTTGGTTTGACTTCCATATATAGAATTCAGTCATTTGACGTAGACGCCAAAACAGTGACTCTTCAGCTCCTGAGAACTGTTGAATAGAAAAGAATTTTAATTAAGTAACTTGTGCTGCGTAATAAAAGGACTATATTATAGTTAAATTTTAGTGCAACGAGTAAATTCGTTCAGTGGTCATAAGCCAAGCTAGAAGTTTTATCGAATCAGTAGTGTTCCCACAAGGAAAGCTTATTTGTAACAAAGTGGGAACTAAGTTTTTGGAAAATGGAAAGTTCAGATAAAGATGAAGCTGGTAAAGGGACCGCTACTTCTTTAAATGGAAAACCACAATTGGATCTAACACTCAATGGGACTACAGGCAAGCAAGGACAAGCCGCAGGTTCCAGCAAATCTGGAGACAACCTGAATGGTGGAAACGGTGACAGCCAAAAACCGGAAAATGGCCAGGAAGGGGAAGGGAAGGAAGAAGGTCAGTTTTGTCATTTTGTACAATAGATAATTATAGTCGTAGCCATTAGTATTTTGTAAGATACTTATTTATATGAAATGGGCTTTAAAAATGCTTGCTAGATTAGGGAACAGTAATTATTTGCATTCACAAAATTAAGAAATCAACTTACTATGTATGGAAGGGGAAGGTCCAAATATGCGTACTACATTACATTACAGTTTAGGTAGATTGAATCAACACTAGTGTTAGGCCTTTGGCATTTAATCAGCTAATCTTGGCTTTAAATTATTGAATTCCTAGATAAATAGATAAATCCGTTGGTGAAAATTTAGATTGCATGAAATTACGCGAAATGCAAAATATGATTTTTAGTCTATACGTCTCACTTGAAAATGCTTTAATCAAAAATATTAATTTCTGAAAATATGTTTGTTTAGAAGCAGAAATTAAAAGATACAAAATTAAAAAGTCTTTCCTCAAACTAAATACTGAATTTGCAGACTACTTTATCGAAAATGAATCGTATAGGCACAAGATTCAAAGTCTGTCAGTGTACAACTAAAGCACTCGTTGGTGCAACGACGCTTTTTTTCTAATGTACGAAGGAGGACATACATGTAACTAAACAGGGATTTGAATTAGTCGATATTTGTTTCAACAAACGTCATGCTTATATTAATATGGCGATAGTGCCTCCTAATGCATAGTTTTGAAAAATTGCTATCTATCATGCAAAAGTCAACCCAAATCAAGTCAACCCGTACCACTCCCAGTATATTTACATGGGGAGAAACAACTTTTATAAAACTATCGAAAGTAAATTGCATTGTCAGAAATTGTCTTCTACTTTCTCCGTCAATGTTCTCTTTGCAATCAAGTAGTTCCATGTTTTCGTATCGTATATTTTACTCTCCGCTTTAAACATGCATTCAGAAACATTGTTAAATTGCATATTATTTATGCATTGTGTTTGTACATATTTCAACGCCTCGACTAGACTACCTGAAAATAACTCGAAACGTAAGATCTCGTACGTATTGCCATCTTCCTGAACATTCATTTTGTTCATTTCTCCAACCAAAATTGAAATGAAAACGAATTTATGAAATTAACCTGTCTTCCAACTCTCTCCTTTAATCTCGCAAAATTCCATGCATGTTTTCACTGAAATACAAATACATTTACAAAAATCGTGCTGTGAAAGGCCAAATCGTAAGATATGTAGTACAATAGTCGTCAGTAGGTTATATACATATCTTTCAACATCAGAAAAAATCGTTATCCGGGGTCCGTTAGGTTGAATTGGTAAACATGATACCCTATCATTATTCCAGAGTCATAGATATTTTTCTAATCCAGTAAGAAAATATTACAAACCGTTTATAGATATCTTTCTTAGCGAATCGAGGGTGAAAGCTTGAGGCAAAAACATATCGTAAGGAAGGACATTTTATCTATATAAATTTTCTGCTTTTCTGAAAGTATGTAATTTTATTCATTTTAGTCGATTTCGTCTGCATAAAGTTAAACATAGCAAAACTATCTGTCGATGTAGACAGCGCAGCGTTAGTAGTATTCAGTACCCACTCCCACTCCCCACCCATTCTATATGTTTACATAAATATATGTGCATCAAATACGCTCAGAAGTTTTGGCACCTACTTATTTTATCTTTTTTTATGGAAACATACCTACGTCTGAACAGGTTCCGAAATTTATTTTTTAAGCCAAAAGCAAGAAGCGGGACAGGGAAAGGGGAGACGAGAAATAAGCTCAATTATTTATGATTCCGCGAGTGTCGGGATATTATGGGATATGGCTCAATGTGCAACTGAAGTTTTTATCAGTCAGCACCATTTCCATAATCATGCAATCCACGTATCCTGTTGGAATAGATTTAAATATGAATATACATACGAATTCCTATTCCTACATGCTTAATATCGCTGGTCACATTCCCGAATTCACGTGTGTCAACAAAAACAGTCACGAAAATTTTGATTTGGCTATCATGACCTAGCATTCAATTCAAATACTTTTTTGTGTGTTTTTGACATTGAAGGAGACCACTCACTCAGATCTTTATGTTCTTTCACCGTGACTCGTTAGTGTGGTGCGACGGTACGAGTACGAGACTCAAATGCGTGTTTGTCTATCCATAACATAATAGCCAATAGATAACTTCACATTGAAATATAACAATGTTTTGCATGCCAAAAAAATAGTGAAGATAGATGTTTTAATGCCGTCATCATGCGTCGTCTTTCAATTTACAATACATTTTCAAGCAGTGGAAAAGCAAATTTTCCATTCTCTTTTTTGTTTACCGCTCAGTACACATCGAATCGAAACGTTGAGAAGCGTTGCCAAAAAGGAAGGGAACGAGGATTATGAAGTGTATATATGATATGTATATAAAAAAATATTTAATATGTACATATGTATATTTATATCATGGTAAAAAAATAACTTGACTCCACTCAGACATATTCCATGTAAATGTATTATACACGTTGTGACGAAATGTTTTATTGGCAATCTATTGTGAACATAACGGCAATGGCCAAGACGGTTTTTCAGTTTTTTCGTTGAGCTGAGTCGGCATTTTCACCTTTTTGGCAAGCTTTGAATTTTAATTTCAATGTAAAAACTGCAATGACTGCGTAGCATATTGAAGAAGCTGGCATGAAAATTATTTTTATTGTTCTATTTTTGATGAGAGAATGTCAGTGCTTCAAAGTGCAATTATATTGAATATCTCAGTTCATCATTTCTCATTTGCTAACCAACATCTTCTCTCATTTTCTACTGAAATTTTTGAATAACTATTAAATCCTTTACATTCAAAGTGCCACAGTAGTATACTTGTAGAGAAACTTTAAAGAAACAAGAACTATTTGGAACTTTTCCGGTCCGTCAAAAAGACTGGGTATTTGAAAAGAAAACTTTTTGTCTTCAATTTCACCAAGAGCTTATATTGCGATACTAGTAATTGTATATAGACTTTCTCAATTAATTTGTTTGTGCACATGAACTCTTAATCAGTGTACATATTATGAAGTAAATTGAATAGGAAACGTAAACAAATTAATTTGTGAAAAAGTGAAAGCAGCTTTTCTCTTGTTTATTTTGTGACCTACCATCGTATAACTAAGCTATTTAAAAATGTCTTACCGAGGCTATCAACAACGCGTCCCATTAACAAGAGTGGGTTCGGATTCGTTTGACAATCCGGATATCCCTTTTGCTTACACTGTGAGACCTAAATCGGGTAAGATATTCTTTTACGGAATCAGCATTAATATTATCATCATTAGTTAGAAATTGAGTTGTTTTTAGTGTTTTCTGTTTTTCCAATTTTGGAATAATATTCGTAAGGCAATATTCTCAAGTTAGAATTTTCCGAATCACGCATCGTATTCCAGACTTCATCAGTTGGTTTAATTATGCGCACCATTGTATGAAAATGATGAAACCAAATGTAATTGACTATTTGATAAATTGATATTCTCAGCCAAATCGATTAGCGTTACGTTAGGCAAAAGTGGTTTTAGGAGAAAGGAGTATTATTGTACTACTCCAAGATTGCCAAATCAAGTAATCCTCCTGGTTTTTATGACAATTGGTGTATGTGACATTGCATGTTCTCTACTAGGTTAATATAGTATTGCGTGTCACTAGTTTGCATATTGAGTTAGGTTTGTTTTGCTTGTTGCTTTCAATGTCGTTCGTTTGTAAACAGTACAATATTTTTTTTGATGATGCACACCTGAAAAATTGCAACACTATGTCAATGTGCACATTTTCCTTTCTTATCGGTTGTCTATCATCGCATAAATGTGGAGCTTAGGTACATAAATATGTATGTTTCATTTGTTAATAGGATCAAACATTCAATACTGAATATAATGATGATCGATTTGTAATCGTAGGACTTCCTTTGTGCACATGTCAGACTAGCATTCACAATTAAATGTTACATGTATGATTATGTGGGTTTTTATGGGAAAACGGAATCAGTTTTATGTTCAAATGGAACCCCCACTCGCTAAGACAATAAATTGAATGTGAGCGGTGGTCGAGGACTTGCTTGATTTCTTTGCAAGTTCATTTTTTTGTCAATCTATCATAAGTTACTTTTCTCTTCTGTTGCAGCAGGGAAAACTTCGGTTTACAATTTAACAAAATATGTATAGAATTTTATTACCAGCTTCA
>JAQIWN010001428.1:0-20736 GCA_034699025.1 Entomobrya cf. arborea Gr-Col-00668
GATTATGATTGTCATTTAAAGTCGTCATCATTATCTTCTTTTGCTTCATTTCAGCTACGTCGTTATGATCGCTTTTAGAGCGGGTTTATTTTTTTAGTTTTTACCACAAATAGTGTTTTGGAGCATTGGATAAAATCTTGTACACTAAAAAAGAATTGAGGGTTAATATTGTCAAACTGTGGCAAAGATACATATAATAGGGGTTTACAGCAATGCGAACTGATAGCATAAACGTTTCGTAAAAATTTACACTTATGGAAGTGCAAATTTGAAATTCGACAAGTTGCGAAGCTTGCGAGGCAAGAAGCGAAGTTCATTTCAAGTATCCTTGTTCACCTGGTGTACCATCAACAGTAGAACAGTACAGTTTCCTGCAAAAATCTAAATAAAAAAATGAGAGAATCAATACATGCATAGCACGACAGAAAATGAAAAATTTCGAGTTTATTTTTCAACTTACATTGTATCGGTCTCAGGGTCAAGGGTCAATGACTATCATGATAAGCTGCAAGTTTCGGTCATCATGACT
Source organism: Entomobrya cf. arborea Gr-Col-00668 (assembly GCA_034699025.1). NCBI lineage: Eukaryota > Metazoa > Arthropoda > Collembola > Entomobryomorpha > Entomobryidae > Entomobrya > Entomobrya cf. arborea Gr-Col-00668. The sequence continues at coordinate 530 of JAQIWN010001428.1, forward strand.
GGATTTACAATACTGCAGGTTGCTCTACGTGTGTTTAAAAATAGCTTTTGGGAACATTAACCACAACATATTGGCTGAATGAGAAATGAGTGAGTAGTATAAAATGTGCTTGTATATTGCTCCATGTTGTGTTGTGATTGTGTGAATACACAATATTTCTGCTTATAGTATACTTTAATGCGCTGAGAATATGAGTATACCATTATAATGTTCATTTCTTCTTCTTTTTTATCTATTTTCATGCTTTCCAGTTGCACGTTTACAGTTAAATATCTCTTCCCCCAAGAAACAACAACATTACTACAGAGAAAGTGTGTGAGGGAGCGAGAGGCCATGTAATATCATATTGTAATTTTAGATGTTCATGTTCAAGTGAAAAGAATAAAACCCGATCGTTTATCATGAGTTGTTACTTTTATAGTTATTTCTACCAATAATTGCGTCTCGAGCAGTTACATTGCTTATGGATCTTGATCGTACAGCCTATGAAAATTTTCCAGGATTTAATATGTGGGGATTTTAGAATTATTGGTTTTATACACACCGCCGCTTTAAGATACGATTATATAGCTATGTATATAGTTATGATTCATGATGATTATGAACGATCTGAAATAATAAGAGTTGATATGCTATTTACATACAGTAAAGAGAAAAGCGCGTACCTAAAATCTTAAAATACTAAAATTGATTTGATACCAGGTTGTACAATATTTTGTAAGCTTCGAATTTTATTTGCTTCTCGAACTGTAACATATTTGAACTTCTCATTTCTAATATTGTTCAATTAGCTAACCTAAAAATGCCATTTAATTAAGATTTCTGTGTGGGAGTAAATAGAATTCCCGAAAACCTTTTTTACATCCATGGATGAAATTTATGAGCAGAATTTTTTTGTACAAGTTACTGTGTCGTCGTATTGCGATAACTGTTTGCAGGTAAGAACGGATAATATACATAACTAAATTTTACCCGTACGAGAAATGTCCAAAAGATCATGATGGTTTCCGGATTCTCAACGTGTATCTATTCTCCCCACATCCGCACTTTTTATGTGCATGTTTGTTTGGTTGTATAAAACGCTTTTTCATAGTTGTTAAAATGAATAAGGGGAAATATCAAACGATTGCTTTTATTTGGACTTGTAATTTGTAAAGTGAATAGTGTAGTTGAAGGTAGGAGGCTCTAAGTACTTTCTTACTACGAATATATGTAGTGAATTGAACGGTGGTTTAGTTATACTCATACAAAAATACATGAATGTGTTTCATATTTTAAATAAAATTCAAAAGGTAAAAGTTAATGCAAAAAGTGAAATGGAAGAAAAAGTTAATCGCATTATCTTATCTAAAGTACGGCTAAAGATAAAACGATTCTTGACAGCGCAGCGACCAGATATGGCAAAACCCGCGGGTTTGGACATAGAAACCCGCGGGTACGGGTTTTAATGGGTTTAAACGGGTATGCGGGTTTTAACGGGGATTAACGGGTTTTTTCGTAAAATTTGAATTTGGCGCACTTTATTTCACTCTATGGCTTATATATACCCCATGTTAATTCTGAAAACCCATTAAAACCCGTTTTGGGAGCTCTCAAGTGGGTACGGGTTTAAACGGGTTTTAATGGGTACACCCAGCCCACATCAAAACCCGCTGCCATATCTGCCAGCGACGATGACATACCAACCAACCAATATAATCATAATGCATAAAACTGACGACAAAATGCGCATAATAACCTGTCATACAGTGTCCATAATATTATTACTGAAATAATACTTTCATAAAAACAAGTAGTGGAAAATTGATGAAATAGAATGAGATGTGCAGAACGTGAACATAGAATATTACGTTCAGGTATGCACGTTACATTGCCTTTTTTTATATTACACAGCATAATATTAACTCTTTGTTTGTACATGCTACATACAATGTACAATGACAAAAGTGAAGGCGATGGAATAATCATGGTAGAATACTGAGCTAGTATTATACTGACGAACTTGATACATCTTTTCTGCTCTTTCCCTCGAGTCGTTAACCCTTCTTTTGCCCAGGATGTGGCCTTGCGAAGTTTCCAACCGTCCGTGTGATTATTACACTTTCGTCTCATTTCCCTTTCAGATCACGTTGTATTTACAGGAGCTGAGCACTTCCAGCACAATCCATCCCTACTTACATATAAGCATATTATATCATCATTCCTCTATAACTTCTTTGGTGTGATGCGTTGCGAATGGCGTTGTGTGCTGCCGGTGAAGATCTGGTGAGAAGATGGTTGATGGGATGTTGTTGATGCTGCTGTCTGTATGGCATGTGTCTTGGTATACTGGATTGTGCAGTTGTGTTTTTCCTCCCGTGCCTTTGCTTACATTCTTGTCACATTTCGTATTAAAAACACTTGCGGTTCCTATGAAAAACAAGGAGAAACGCAAACACAACCAACCAAAGATTGCTACAATATTCGATACACATGGTTTATCAAGTGTTTTTACCAAAGTGCTAAATATGTAATACACTTTACGGGATGTAGCAACCAATGCATATAATATCTGTCAACTTTTCGTGTAATGTTTCAAAATATATTGTAAGTACAGCTGGTTCACTTTGCTTATTACACTCCGCGTGGGCTAAGCTTGGTTATAGGATATACACGTCTTTATGAGTGAGATTCCGTGCTTAGCCGACGCGGAGTGTAATAAGCAAAGTGAACCAGCAATATGTACGTCTTTTTAAGAATGCAAGAATTTTCGTGGCTATCACTGTCGCCATTTTTATTTTATTGTTAAAATTAATCTCTGAAAAGATTTCCCCGAAAACAATCGAATTAGCGCAATAAATGCTCATAATAGCCAGTTTAATAGCTGACTTTTTCACACCACACGAATTGACATGATGCAGATTTAAACGGTACGTTGTTAGCATTGGCTATATTATATGTACCTTTCAAACAAGTATCTAAAATCTTTTACCATTTACCATAAAAAGATTTCACTGAGCTTCATTATGGTATCCCTCCCTCTGAATTTTAATGGAGTTTTGCGCAGAGGACAATGCAAATGGAGCGAGAAACGGAAGCTCCCCTCTCAATCCTCCATCCTTTTTGCTCGTTACACTCACTCACACCACCACCGCCATGAGCAGCATCAGCATAACATACGCACTCAAAGTACATACGTTTTGGACCGACTCTCTATTCTCTGGAGTAGGTATAATAAGAGTATAGGTGGCATAAGACTGACAGTAGTGGTGATATTTTTTGTTTCTCTTGTAACAGGAAAGCCACTTCTTTTGCGTCGTACAAACATTCAACAAAATGATTATCCGTATACATATTATCAAAGCAAAGCGCTTTGTTTATAAGCTCTGTTGACTACGCACAGTTTTATATTATGTATGATGAAATCCTAAATTATATGTATTTGAGTTTCGCTATATATTCATGAGCCTTCGTTACTCATCACTATTTCCTCTTAATATTTCCGTTTATCACATTGTAAATATTCCCGACTCTTTCCAGTTTATGTGTGGCTGTCTTTAACCATTACACAAGTAAAAGGTAATAATGAATGTATTGTTTTACACACGATAAGCTCAGCAGAGCACGAGTTGATTTTATTTGTCCCCATTTTATCTTTTTATTAACAAAATATAATTCTTAAATTGTCTGAAATGTGTTAACTAGCAAAATGTACAATGTACAGATACAAAGAAACAATCGTGTATAATCGTAAAAATATTTTACAAGAAAAACATACTTTCATGTTGATTCGAGTTTTATACAAGATAATACGAATTCACATTACTTTCTCTCAGAAACAATTAAAGTTAATGGTTAAAGTAAACTTCTAAAATATATCGAATTCGAACTTAAAAATTTGAATTAAAAATAGGCTTAATAATATTCATGCCTACAAAGATGCATACATAAAAACCTGGTCACTCTGCTGCACAACAATCACAATGAAATAATTTTTCGTGTAATATTTTGTTCAGGAGACTTCAAATAACGCATATAATAATACTTATTCAATTCCTCATCAACAAAGAGGACGGGTCGTGGGGAGAAAGGGTAGCCAGGCATGCTGCCAATGGGTGGTAATAAAATACTCTTCTAGTGTTCCTTTTCACAATTTCTAGCATCCAACATCCATCGTTCTCTCAGTAATATTTAAAGTGATGTCCCACATCTTACCCATTACGTTGTTCGGCTCACCAACAAACACCCTTTTCGTCTGTTACTGTGTAGTGATGATGATGGTCCTCTCATCTTTTTATTATTATATAAGTATACAATATAACACTGGAAGCCATAGGACACATTATACAGTAATTCTGGATTTTTATGCTCGCTCTCACACAAATAGAGAAAACTGAATGGTGCAGAATAATGCTCAAATGCTGACAAGCATGAGATTAATGGTACTTTCTTTATTGCTGTGAAAAGTGATATTGAAAGGTTTTGGGAGGAAGTAAGCAGTCACTTTACATGATGGATGTTATTGAACATGTACTTTTAAGCTGAGGCAATATGCATTTAATTCTGTTGACAATAATTTTCAAGCAAAAAAGGGGTTGCTTCTTTTTTGATAAGGATGACGATGATGATAGCTATTTCATAAGCTGTGTGCTTGAATATTCGACAAGAAAAGTACATACATGTCAGAGTCACGAATTGGAAGGATTAATTTTCTTCAAAAGGAACAAAGCGTTTTAAAAGTCGTTTCATAGAGTCAAACTTATTTTGAGTTCATACAAAAAACTGGAAAGTGAACAAAGAGAGTACTTGACTTGATTCTGTGCGGTGGGTTGGTGTACATTTCATCCTTCTACAATTATAATCCACACAAAGTACAAAGAATTTCGATAAGTATTTACTTCTTTTCATCATAATTTTCTCCAAAATGAAGATGAAAAAGAGAAAATGTAATTGCCACAAAAGTTTGGGGTTTGAGGTCGCCGTAAAAAGCATGCCGCAGTGGAAGTTTGAACTGATTAAAAATCCAATATGTAATTACTGCCCAATGTTTCACCTCATTTAGTATACATTTTATTATACAATTACACAAGTTTTTTTTTTTACCAAATGCAAGATATCGAGTCAAGGTGTACACTTTAATATACATTACATAACAAACATGTTTGTAGAATTACCATGTTTCGTAGTTAACAAGAACGATTATGTCTACTAATAACAAAACAGACACATAGTTGGTCAACCGACTTACAAAAGTTTAAGATGTAAAAATGTATTAAATAGAAAAAGACTCAATGATGATGAGCTTTTTCTATCCAACCACTACTTGTTTCCAGCAATTCAGCATCACCACCACTTACAATTTAACTACTCAGTATACTTATATGTTTACCCTTTAGTTTAGCATTGTATCCTATTTAGGCCAGATGATAAAACCGCATGTGGTGCCGTCGGTTTGTTTATATACACCAATTCGTATACTTTTCAAAAGCCAATATTAACACCAGTATTATGCTGGAAATCACTCGTAATGAAGTTGCTCTTGCGTATAATGATGCATCCTAAAAAAGGGAGAGAGAACATTGAAAGAGAGGGCTGCTGTTACTGAAGATGACGAAAAGAGATGGTTGTTGAAAAAAGGAGCGTTGTATGTACTTGTGCTATTCTACTCTCTGCACTGTTGTTGCCTTTTGTCGATGTTGATAAAAAACAAAAGAAGAAAAGTTTCAAAAAAAGAGAAGCGAATGGTTGAAAAGGGAAGAAAAAAATAAGTGAAAAAGATCGAGAGAGAAGAAACAGAAGAAATGTTACACATTTCCACGTTCTGTTCTTCTTCACAAGCTAGCACACAAGTCCAAGAGTTCTTACATAATATTTTCCACAAAAACGAGCAACAAAAGCTCAACTCTCTCACAGTTCAAAAGTACTTTTAATATTGCATCCGTGCACCCCATTAAGTAAAAGATTAGTCTCTCTCTCTCTCACTCTGGTGTTTTTTTGGGTAAAGATTTTCGTTCTTGCTACAAAACATACCTCTTTTCTCGAGACTCACTTGCGAGCTCTCCTCCTCTTCTGCCAGCTTGATGGTCTGGTGCAATTAATTAGTGAGCTTGAAAAAAAGGTTTTTAGGAATAATAGTAGCAGTAAATGTGCACCAACCAGCGCACACAAGAAGACAAACAGGAGAAGAGACTGAAATGAATGAAAGAGAAGTGAGCCGGCAGCCAGTCATGCCAGACGACCGACCAAACGAACTAGCGATTAAGCAAGAATATAGGATCGAAATACATGTTTTCTCAAACCAAACTAGCTTTTTTAGAAAAAGGCATAAAAGATTGTAAAATCAAAAATTAGAAAGATATTCCCAGCTATGTGGAAAATCTTTTGCAATGAAATGATGCAGTTACAATGTATCTTTTGATGGATGATTCAAATTATGGACAATTATGTTAGAAACGTGTGACCATTTTTTTATAGTTTTACGGCAACTTGTTTGAATTTTCGAAAATAAATTCATTTTCTAATTGTCGTCTGAAGTTACTTCCCGAAAACACAAGCATCTTTTGTACTAATCCATTATCATTTAATATGCACATAGAACAAAACTATTTATCATCCTCCGTATTGATATCTATAAAGTGAGTATAGTAGGATTAGATACATGTGAATAATATTTAGAAACTTGCTGAAAGTTAATTCAAGTAGCCTCTTAAAGTGTTCTCGACCATTTATTAGATGAAGAGTGCCTTGTGTTAAGCTGCTGCCAAGAGCTATCAACAAATCAGTGCAGCTGCTTTTTCATCACTAGGATTACTACTTATCATCCCTTTAAGATTTAGAATGCATATTTTACACGTAACTTAGTATGGAATTGATGGTATTACATAATATATGCTTTTTATATATGTACATACATATATACATACTGCAGAGGAAAACATGGAGAAACAAAATAGAGAAAGAGAGAAAATGTGCAAGCCTCAAAATAGTTGTGGACCAAAATAAAAGTGTTAGCTACAAGTTCTTAAGCTAGGCACTGCAATAATTAAGATTGATAATAGTTCTACACTAATATAATATAATCTTAAATTTACAGCGTAGCGAACTCTCCAGTGATAATTATTTACAGCATAAGGACTAATATTGACAATGAAAATAAATTTCCACCTAATACGAGAGTGTCAAAAAGAATAGAAAGAACAAAGATATTATGAAGCCTTATATGGCCCTAATGAGCTGCATGTTGCACCATATATGTGTGTTAGTTGATAGAAAAGGATGCATCCTACTGATGCAGCTGCTATGGACTGGATTTTTTTGGGATGCTCTGGTTGCGTGTTGGCAAAAGTAGAAGGATGACTATGATTACTTACTACTTAAAAATTTTGTTAACTGGATACAGAAAATAAGTAGACAGGTTGAGAGCTCAAACTCCACTTTTCACCATGTTACAATTTAAATGGATAGAATCAAGAGGAGGGGTTTGTGAAACACCTTGTTTCCTACTCTTCAAGCCCATCAGGTGTCCTTGTGTTGATGCCGTCTGACTGGTGTCTGTTTAAAATATTTATACAAATATCTAGCCTGAACGCAGGAATAAAATAAAATATTTAGGTGAATGTGCTTACAATATTTATGTGGGTGAATTCACACATTCTTTTATATATTAATTCACTCATGCCAAACATTCATTTTAAAGACAGACAAACTCTATTAATTATACATGCACAACTTTGCTGAACAAATGGTTACGCTTGAAATCTGGCTGGACACATTTACAAGCATTTGAAAGAATGTTACGAGCAATCGTAGTTGGTTCTACTATAAGATAAGATGCTCCCTAATCTTTACACATGTTCACACGCATTCATATTATGCATTGTGTTTGCACTGATAAGGCAAGATACAGCCCATGAATTAAAACAAATATAATGTTTTGTTCAAGATAATGTAATTAACTGGAGCACTTGTAGATTGCAGTTCGTTTTATTGCTGAAAATTTTAGTTTTTTTATTACAATGCTGTAAACAATTAACCGGAAATTTTATTGCATTTCTTTTATATTATTAACAATGTTGATGAGATAAATATTTAAAGAAACATGAATTCATTTCCTTCACTGGTTACGTTGAAACATATTTTGAATGTGTAACAACGTGTGTGCGATGTATTTCGAATTCAAATTATTCCAAGAAAGGAAAAGAGATTCCTTGACCATAGTTGTAAAATACCAGAGATAAAAAACAGTGTGATCATCAGAATTAGTCCACCCATCCAAATCCTCTTTCCAAGTCGAAATTTACGAATCTGAATATAAATTATCAAAATTTTGAAATTTATTTCATTTCAAATATTCGAATAAAAGAGTTCCGGTATAATTCGAAATATGTTCTGCTCAAATCCTCAAACTCGTTCAAAAATAATTCAAATGACTGACCTTATCTTCCACAGTTATCATGCGAGTTTTTATCTTGTTCTGCCGAATTTTGGTATTCTTGAAGTTTTGATTTAACCCTATTTTCTTTCTGTGATGATTTAAAGGGGCACAGTACACAATTTGATTTGTTTTTGGCATGATCGCTGTTTACTACGAGTCGTACTGAAATTACTGTTGGTATTACAATAAATAACAATTGTAATTCTGAATTCAAGAATATCGACGCTTCACATCTAGTATCAAGTGAGTCAAGTACACTGACAGATGTTAAGTTTCAACACTAACGATAACACTGAGACCAAATTTGATGGATAACCACATCCATGCCCTCTTAATTGTCAAATACTCCATACACTATATATTGTTATCATGCATAAATTACTCTGCATCCAACTTACTTGATCATTGATCCATCTATTCAAGAAAGTAACATTGATATCAGCAGCAGTATTGGTAGTCAGCATAATTTATAAACATAAAACCACCAGCCCAATAAAAATAACCACGATCAATTTAGGACTACGAAAGCCAATGATGTTAACTTTTGATGTTTGACGCAGAGCAGTTTTAAAGATAAGCCATTAAATTTGTTATTTGTTTATGTTAAGAAGTTAACTTTATTGAACTGAATGTAGACCAGTTGCTTTTCACTGGGAATACCATTACAATTACGACTGCATCTTCAATAAATAAACCTCATTGCTCACAACTACACAACTCCGATAAAACGTAGCAGCTTGAATCTCAATTTTTTCAACAAGAAATGTGATACGAGTTAGCTATACAAACAAACCAACTGCTACGTTTACTTGCATTAATATGTATTCCCTTTTCCTTTCTTCAATGCCTAAATGTAGTAATAAAGTAAATGTCAAAAACCAAAGTGTTAGTACGTACTCTCAATCTCAATTACCCAAGTGAATAAGTTGTGGTTATTTTTATAAATAATTTCCAAACGGCACTTTTAAATATACGACGAATGCTTTGGTCGTAAGTTATAAAGAAGATAAGATTTGTAACTTTGAAATATGAAAAATGCATTCTAGATCTCTGCTTCCCCACAGTAAGCAATTTTCATTCCTGATGTTTGATTTAATGCCTTTTTACTACTGCGAAATTCTAATTTATTTATATGGATTAATGCTTGTGATTGCGCTATTTGTTTATTGCAACTTAAAACTCTATACTGAATATGCGTTATTATAATTGTACGTATCACAGCGAGAAAGTGCCTAACATAAAAAATATATATACGTATATTACTCTAAAGAATCAAATTTTATTTACCTTTACCTTTTTCAATTAAAGTATTCGATAAATCATAACTCGTATGAACACAATAACCATTTTGTTATGTAGATGTTTCAGAACCATGATGCTTTTGTACATTGCGTCTTATTGTTTAGCTAAAATTGCAGCAATCGTTTAAATATACATATATAGCAATAACAAAACAACTATAGTATTATTATCAAATTAGCTTAATGAGTAGATGGTGGTTTTCGTGGAATCATAAATATGATTACAATTTTCCACGAATTGTTGGAATAGTTGGAATATGCTTTTGTCCTTTTATCCAAATAATGAAAGGTTCATTTTTGGAGTTCTAATTAGGATATAACAATTTATTGGAAACTTGATTTTTTAGTCGCTGTATGCCTGCATGAATAAAAACTGCACAGAGATTATAATTTCTTTGTCATTTTTGTTGTACTTAAGGTCTTGCGTAATGATACCAGAGAAAGTTAGAGGTGACAGACAGATGACGACTACCTGTAAATATGTGCAATACAGTTGTTGTAACTGTAACTAAGAAGGTTTTTGTATTAAACGCTAAGCTTAAATTTAGTCAGATTATGATATTCATTATGATGACTTGATTATTACATTCTCCAAAGGCACAAATAAAAATATGTGTTTGTGAATCAATATACCTAACTAAACATAATCATTAATCATTACTAGTGTAGTAACTAACAGCAGCATCATCACCAGTGTTATTGGAGTCGTTCTACTACTACGTTTCGTTTGAGAAAACGAAAATACATAAATACAAAAAAACATCAACATCTTCGCAAGGATTCTGTGTTTTACAATCTGCAAGAGTACATACAAGCCTATGCCACTAAAGAAGACTAGTAAAATGGAAAATAATATGCATGTTTTTTTATATTTATGCATATGTGCACTTCCGGTTATAGACAGTCATAAAAGTAAAGTATACTCATTCACTTTATTCACTGTATTCATGCCTTGAAATGTTCTAAAAGAGATTTTCGTATTATTTCCAAGTAGTTTGCATACGTATGTATTGTAGTATCAGGTATACAACAATCATATCCAACATGTTGTATGTAGTACCGTTCCTGTTGTGGACTAAGATAGTGAAAGGAGCAGAGGAGAAAGAAAGAGGAAAACGCTTTAACATGTTGTGAATGCAAATTAGGGGGATGATTACCATTTCTTCTTATAAAAAATAAATAGAACAAATAAAGCAAGTGCACCAACGCGGAATGTTGAATAAAAAACAAGTTATATCAAAACAAAAATGCTTCTAGAATGGAAAACGTCGGTATATGTATGTATGAAAGAGTAAAAATAGGCAGAATTTATGTATAATTTTTATGCATTTCAATTACATTCAACTAGAAAACCAACTTAAATTATATAATTATGTTTTTATACATGGCAATTTGCGTTCGTTTTGTATAGGTTTGGTACTTGGAAACTGTCTTTTTAAGATATTTTATGTGAAATTTTAAGTTTTTCAATGAATATTTATCCTTTGCAGCATAGCACTGCAAGCACACAAATCAAACTTTATTATTATCAATCATGTACTCTACTTTACTTTCGTAAAGGAGTAACAAGACAAGTATAGAAAACTTTACAAATTGTAATTCTAGTGAAAGTACGAAAGAAACCACACAATCAATAATGAGATAAAATGTGATTAAATCTCATTGTTGAATGCTTGATAAGACGAGCTGAAAGGTTATTGCGACACAATGTTCCAACTGGCAGCAAATGTCAAAAAATTCAATAGACATCCTTCTAAAAGAAAGTTATGTCAGCCAGCCGAGAATCTCAAATCGGTACATAAGAGCATATTGCGAACATACTTTATTGCGTTTTCCACAGCGTATTTGAGGTCTGTGTAAACATGATGTGATGTCAAATCAAAGAACAGCAAAAGGAAGAAAATAGTTCCAAGAGAAATTGGTCAAAAATTGTTGGATAGATCATATCAAATATCGGGAGTGCACACTGATATGAATTTATGAATTTCATACACAACAACGTCGATTTGCATCATTATTACTACGCAGTGGTAAACTGTTTCCGGACAATTATTTTCTCGACAGTTCTTTTCATAAGCTTAGCTTGCCAGTATAGTTTACTTTTATGCTTTGATATTAGTAGTTTCGGTTTCACTCTCCTAGGAATTTGCATTCTATAAACTTACCTTTATATGTGTGGGTTGACGGTAGATAATGCTCGCATGCTGTATAACTAAGTAAATTTGAATTCAATTATTCAATCCCTCTTTCTATTCATCTTGTTTACTCTATATGAAATACATAAAATTGATTTTCATACAATGAGAAAGCCCATTAAAAGTTCAATTTAATTTTCTAAACCTACTCTATTTGTACTTACACACAAAAACAGTTGCTAACACAAAAGTCTTTCCTTTCGTTACTTCCTTGTGTTGATAGCTCCACTGGAAAAGCAATTTGTCATTAGGATTGCTTTTTGATAGTTTCTGGCTAAATCAGAGAAAAGAAAGCAACAAATTAGATGAGGTTTCGTTGTAAAGAGTTCATAGCAATATAACCGAAAAACCTACATTGCGTAATTGGTTGAAGGAAATAAAATGTATGATTGCTATTACATTATTATAGTATCCATATTCTGTATTGTATGTGGATACATGAGCTTGTGGCTTTTTAGCTTGTGCCTTTGGTTCAGAACATTCCATTTGTTAGACCAAGAACCATTTAGAATTATTAGAAGTGAACTGTGTGTTGGTTGGATGAAACAATTGCTTTAACAGCAAAGTATACTACAAATTAATTTAATTTCCTGTGCAAATACTACTGTGATACCACGAACTGCACGGTACATGACCAAACTATAATCGTTGCGCATCTTCTTACCATTATGGCAGTGGCTATGAGAGCATGGCATGTTTGCATGCTAGGTTTTTTTAGTGATACTCTGGAATAAAATAGCCACAGAAAATAAATACAGAATTGAATGTGCTCGTAGATGTGAGGGGCAGGCAAAGTTGTATTCTGTTGGTTGTTCTGTTGTAGCAGGCTTGTTTTCGTTGTGAATTTCTAGAAATATCATAATATGTACTGGCATGGCACACAACTTATACCTTCCCTATCTCCCTCAATCAGATGCCACAGTTTAATTGACGTACATGGATGGATGAATATGTGCTAGAGGTTCTCTTGAGCTAATAGTCAAACGTAACTTTATAGCGGTTCGACTGTGCAGCCATCCTGAAAAAGTGTAACATAAATATAAAATACTGCACTGTATTTCTTATACTAAGTGGATACACATTTCTATGTATGTAGGAAAATGTTGTTACTTAATCGTAAAAATAAAGAATGTTTCCGTCTTACGTGTATTTTGTTTTTGGGTTACGTAATTCTGGTGTCATCGTTTTTCACAAATTACGATTTTCAAGAGAAGAAACACAAATATTCTTTTGATGTTACGCATAATATGAACTTCAAAAAAATAAAGGCCATGTTCACTCACAGCTTGTAACATACAAATGTAAACTATAAATAATACACAATTAATATCCTCGCTTTGAAATAATAATGAGATGAATCAAAATAATATTAAAGTTCGTATTGATCGGGTTTCGATTTTAAAGTAAAAGTAAAATGTACCTGATTATTCGTGTTTTCTGAAACAAATGTATGCAAAGCATATCATTTTAAGACATTTACAAAAGAACGTTTGCATAACTTTTTGTTTGTGTTGTTATTATGTAGACTTGAGAGACATAACTTTGTCTGTTCTGTTAGGATTCATTCATGCAAGTATGTAACCTTTTTATCTCGTCATTGTCGTTTCGTTAAAGAGAGAGATAGGAGAAGCACAAGGCGTGGGAGGATTGACTGTGGTGAGCATTCATGGGTCATGAAGTCTGAAGTTAATGTAAACTTTCGTAAACAGCGGCCACACATAAGTCAATATTTGTTCACAAGTTTTTCGTATAATTAAGCGCAAAAAACGAAATTCCGTCACATAATGTTCATGAACTTGATGACCATTAGAATACTTCTTATTTGGTCTTATGTTTTTCCTTTCTGCCAAGAGTTTTCTCTTATTAAAATATTTATATTCCTTTCCAGTAAACAAAGTTTGCATTTGGCAAACAGGCAAATTTTTTAAGGCTATCGAATACATTAAAAGCTCTGTAGAAATATAAAGTAAAATAAAAAACAGTATTTGTAATGCCTACTCCTGCGTAAGTTGCAGCTTGTAGGAAACAACGCAAGGAAGGAGCTCCATCTACATAATACAAATAGTTTACACGAACCAAAAACTACTGCCATTAGACCAGATGAAGGAAGAGCCGACTTTAGGAAAAAAAGTATAGAAACTAGTATAAATATAAGGAATAGTGTTTGTGTGAGAGAGAGGCAAAAACATTCCAAATCGTGATCCGGAATAAATTATTCAGGCAATAAGACAACTCGACTTTGTACCGAATAACAACGTAGAAATTCCTCCTTCTTTTTCCATTTTGTACACAATGTTATATAAAAGCCATACTCCTACATACAAAGTCTCTTCTCTCTACACATCACTTTTATTCTATGTGCTGAGGAAAGAGAGAGAAAAGCTGCTCTGCGGTACCTCGGTGCGTGTCGTACCATCTATTTTATTATTAGAATCTACATTATTTTGTTCACATCAGAAAGCTTTATGCAGTACACATACTATATTCATTCTCGGCTTTCCTCTTATGACCATACGTGAAGATATTCATAATAAAAAATATATAAATTATAGCCCATAAAACGTATGTGTACAAAAAGGACTTGTTCTCTCATATCACCTTTTTCATGGAAGGTGTCTACCTATATGGCGACAGTCTTGACTTGATGTAGAGAGAACTCTTTGTATACCTTTTTTCTCTTTTCAACTCTTCTTCCAGCGCAAAGCGCGCAGAAATCCCATTATTATACGGTTTTGTTCCTTTGGTATACACTCACTCTTTATCAAACCAGGATACGAATCACTTGGTAATGCAAAGTCTGTATTACTTACACTTCAACTAGAAATGAATCCATCGACTACTGTTACATCATTTCAAATTCTCTTTGTATTTCAAGGGAAAAAAGGATTTCTAAACAGGAAAATAAAAGAAATATGAAAAAATGTAATAATAAGAGATATCGAGAGAGAGAAAACCTCCCAGCAAAATTTTTATTCAATGAATTTTTCTTGTTTGGACTTTTTTGTTTGCTGTTTTCTCCTGAATTATAATAATTGTAGATTTATTTTATTCTCAAAGCGACAGTGGAGGAATATGAGTAAAAACAACAAATACTTATGTCACATCCGTTTCGATCGACGAAGGAGATATCAACATCAACCAGTTTACATGTATAATGTATGCATCCCTTTTACTTTCCACGTTCCAATATGGTACACGGGTTTTGTTTTGGTTGGTGACAACAATCTTTGTACATTTTACTGTAAACATCACTTCTTTTCGTTAAACTTTCCTATCTACTAGATATCATACAACAAGCCAAACGACGAAAACAAGTTACTACTTTTTACAATAAATGGAATGTTTTATTATTCTGGCAAGCTCCACATTTTATTGTCCATTGATTGGAAAAAAACGTGCAGTTACACTACATTTGTTTTGTCAGCAGGAATGTATTTATTCATTTTAGTTTACAGAGAGAAACTCAACAAAGATTTCTTTTTCTTCTTCTTCCGTAACTGCGGTTTCTTTCTATTTGTAACGGATGTTTTGTTGAGTTTTTTTTATTCAAAGTGCAAATCAGTTTACGTATACACAAGCTTTTACTCATACCCGCAAAATACGCCTTGTCACTATATTAGTGCCGCTGTATTTTGTACTTTCATTGAAGACTAGCCTTTTTTCTATGTACTGCTATGCTGCTTTTTTGCTATGTGCTCACCGTCCTAGCAAACCACTCTACAAATTGGTTTTGCTTTTGCGTTCTATTTATTTAAGTTGTAAAAAACTTCAAATGATATTAAATTTTACAGCCCATGAACACAAAGCAAAAACTCTACCCTGGTTTGGTTCCTTTTCTACTTCTTCTTACCCTTTTCCCTCTTCTTCTGCTGTTATGCTGTTCTGCTTCTCGGTAGTGTGGCGAAATTAAGTTTTCCGAACTTGTTCTTTACTTCTTCCCCATCATGTCCTTTTCTGCTTTTTCCCTTAAAGATACAACGTAAACTCAATTGATACACCTTTTTACAGCTTATTTGTTTAACGAACGAGTGAGCAAAGTTCGCAGTATTAAAAACATCCTGTTCCCGTAAAAGCAGTTTTTATACTGTCATCTTCATCATGTTGTGCAGACTTTTTAACTTTTCGGCCGAAGAGCATTTATCACATCACATTTTTTCTGGTACACATGCTTACCATTTTACTACCACTCACCACTACCACTACTGTTGGACTAATATCCAACGATATAAATACACATTAACGAATATACATATTGTTGATCTAAAAACTAGAATATAAATACATGCGTGTTTACTTACTTTAAATTGAAGCTCTAACCTAATATGTGCAAAAGTGTGTCTAGCAAATACTTTTTTTCCTGAAATCTTTCTCCGCAGGAGCTAGCAAAGTACATAATAGAAATTTTCATGAATATCAGCATGTTTAGCATAGCATATTTGTGTACATTCTGCATAGACCAAAAGCTGAGCTATCATCTCATTTTGGATTTACTTTAATACCACTGAGACTGAGACCTTCTTATAGCTCAGCAAGCTGTAAGAATGAATGACTGTGTGATAGATAACACAACTATGATCATAAAAGCTGCAGCAGTGTTCTTTCTTCGCCTTGCTTTACATTTTTCCAGTGAAAGAAAAAGTGCCGTACTGTGCCCTGTCCTGTGCAGTCACGGTATTCTGATTTTATTGCAATTCAACCAAAAAATGGATTCCACAACAAAGTATCAAAATGAATGTACATACGTAAATTTTTCGAAATTAGATATATATTAAATGTCTGAAGCTCTTAGGGCCACAACAGTAATAATACTGAACGGATCATAAATCTTTTCGCCATCGCTTCTATAATATGATAAGTATATGTACAAAGAAGTCCATTTTAATAAAAGGAGGCGACAATAAGTAGCGCTCATAAAATTATAAGGGCTAATTTGATTTAAAATATTAATGAAAATGTGACACATGCAGTTTTCAGGTGGAGATGAATGTAAATACCTTTGAAATAAATAAACTGTATCCTTATCGCTGGTGAGCAGTGAGTAGGTAAAAATTTAGTTTTTTATTTTACCCAACACTACTCTAAGTGGCTGACGACAACAAGGATTCTATATAAGATATATGAATACCAAGGATGGAATTTCTCAACAGTAAACCTTGGTTTCCAGTAATTCTTTAACAAAATAAGCTACAAAATTATTACCATGTATTTTACAGCGGTCATAAAAATAGGTAAGTGTTTTTAAGAAGTAAGAGAGTTTGCAGTGAGGAAAGGTAGCCGTGAGAGGAGTAGCGAGGAAGTCATTATGGCTCTTTCAAGCCATCACCTCGAGTCATCAATAAAATACCATCATCATCTGTATTGTCATTTTGTCCTGCTTTTGTTGTCTCCAATTTTTTAACCACTCTCGCTGCTTCGTGTTTCATGGTATATTAGGTTGTTTTGCTGATTTATCATTTTTGTTCGCTCTTAAAACATTTTAAGTGTAAAATCCTAAAAGTGAATTTGCTGCATTATGTACTGATACGATGAAAAACATGTTAAATAAGGCATATAAAATCATAAGATTAAAAACAGTCCGCAGTATTTGTCAGTTCAGTCTTCAATTATTGCGCCCATAGTTCATAATATTCACATTTACAAATAAATTAATATTGAACCGAGGAAAATTTTAGCAAACGAAATAACGAATTTTTACTACCCAAGATTCTCATTTTAAGTTAGTATAATTTATTGCAATAATTTTCTCCAGTAGAAAAACAACTGAATTTCTGTTTAAAACTTGAAATAACTATATTATACTATATTTTAACTTATAAAAATGACAAAACAATAATTTCCTTCGACCTTTCTATGAAAAAAACTACCAACCATGTCTGGATTTTAAAATAATATAAACGTGTTTACTAAAACTTTTACTTAAAACAATTATTATATTCTACCAGCTTTGGTCTAGACAATTTAATCTTTAAGCTTGAATTATAGATTGTCTATAACCTCTTATATATTTGTACCATTTGAATGCATTCAAAAAGGTGCGCGCTGGCTGTTGCCAGGATGTTGCTCTATGATCACAAAGAATAATATGTTTTCTTTATGCATATTTTTTTTGGAATATTTTATTTATAATAATTCACATTACTTTTTGCAAGATTGTGTTTATCATCGTGTTAATTATTTCTTTGATTGTTAAAACCAAGTTCGTGAAATGTGAATAAAATGAAACCTTTTTTTGGGTCATCAAATAATTGACTGAAATTGAAACGTCAAAATCTAACCTCACAAACACTTTTAAACAAAACTGAAGATACCCACTTGTACAGAAAGATTTCACTAACAAATTTTGGAATAAAAAAAATCGTCCAAATCGGGCCATATGTGTAACGGTGTCTTAATCACTTTTGTACAAATTTGAACAGTAAAAATTCAAAAATTATCGTGACAACATTGAATTTTCAAGTGAAAAATTTACCATGCTTACAAAACGCCAACAAATTAATGAGCAACGGGCACGCTTAACACACCAAGACCAATGGACATTTTATGCACAAAGTTAGCGTGCGGAACATAATGCAATGAGATATTTTTTTGATTAGTAAAGTTTCTGCGTATACATATTACACATTACTTTGCACAAACACTCCTTCCAAAATTTCAATTAAATACGTTTTTATATTAGTATTTTAATTTCGTAAATAGTTCATAGAGATGTTGAGAAATATAGATGTTCCGATGTCCAGAAAACACAAAACCAAGAACAACAACTAATCTTTCGTCGTAGCCACGCCACAAGCGTCCGTGCTTGCATGTTCATAACGTTGCTTGTTACAAAGGATTAGCTTCGCTTCGATAACATCACAATCTCAACAAAATTAAACTGCACCCAACAATTCGCTCCTAAGTGGCCATCGGCGTAAACAACACAGAAAGTTATAATGTCATTCATCACACATACTTCGCAATTACAATTTTTCGTGCAACCAAGCATTGAGACTATTTTAAATCTTGAGTTGCGAGTTGCAGAAGAGTGTGCAACTCGACACTTAAATTCTTGAAAACACACATTATAGTTAGTTTGACTTGCAGTTCCAACTCATTGTCAGTACCGTGTTGGTATTCTACTTTAATCTAAGATCATGCCCACTTAATCTCTGATTCGACGTGTGATGAATTGTACGTGTACTGATGTGATTTATATCACACCTAGGTAGTTTACTAAATATTAGCTAGATGGGAAATTGCGTGAGACAGTTATATGTTTATAAACTCATAGTCCCATCAAAAGTACTCCTATAATTTTCCATAATCTTATATATATACATATATAATCTTATTGTTTACCTTGAATTTCAACTACATAAGTTTATTTGGCATACATTTAATTTAACAAAAGAATTCAGAATAGAAGTTTAAAGTCCGCGTAAAACAGTTTGAAGGAAACAAGAAGAAGCGAGAGGATCTAAAATGCTAAAGAGCTAACTGGAGCTAACGGCTGAACAATTTAACCTTTAAAAGTATGCTGATTATATAATAGATGAAGCCGATGGATATGGATATATGTATTCCATTTGTTCTTACTAATTATTTCTAAACAAATATGTACAAAAATGTTATCATTCCATACAGTATCCCTATATATTTAACTTTTTACTCTATCGATCAATTAGTGTGAACATCTATGACTTCAAGAAATTTACAAACACTAAGCTAACTTAAATGATACTAAATACGGATAAATAGATGATAGATTGGATTTGGGTACAATGCGAAAAGTACATCTTTTAAAGAAATTACCCTCAGGGGTTTTTAATTTTTCAGTCTACAACTCGTTGTTATTTTACCAACTTACTAAGCTTACTTGCATCATGAAACAATCATATCAGCTTATCCATTTATATACTGTACTACGCTCGCTACACTACAAAACGATGAAGAATTTCTTTTCAGATGTAATTTCTTCCAGGCGTATTTCTTTGTAAGTTTAAAGGAACTTGTCAGCTATGCATTACATCAATATAATAGCATATTTTATTTGTTTTATCAGCAAAGCACAGACTTGATATTGTTACAAATTTGTACGACTATTACCAACTTATTTGTTACAATCCTATTTTTACCGTACGTACAATGCAATACAATAAAAGCACGAAGATGAAGTTTACCAAATAATCGATTAATGACCTCTACTCAGGTCGCATATTTCGCACGAAAACGACTCGAAATTAGAGCGGAGGGAAATAGTTCGTTTTCTTGTTCTCAGGTCATAGGTGAAATAGTAACGGAATTTCGTTTCTATTTCAC
>JAQIWN010001429.1:0-20732 GCA_034699025.1 Entomobrya cf. arborea Gr-Col-00668
GCAGCAATAATTTCATTATTGTCTGCCTGAAAAATATTTGAAACACGTTAATAAAGTTTACAATTACAATTACAATTACTATTCACTTGGTGATCTGCGAGTGGCATTTTTTTTAGTTCCCGTGTGAGTTTAATTATCGACTTACAGTCATAAACTGTATTCATTGAACATATAATACAATTAAAAAACAATCAATTAAATATGTTTATTTCAACCACCATCTTGACTCGGTTTTTCAGATATTCAACTGCTTTCAAACTAAATTCAACTGCTAGACAAATGAAGCTTAGACAGCATCCAAAAACAAATGCATACGCGATAGCTACCAGATTTTTGACTTTTAATGGTTTCTCTTTCCCCGAGCCAGTACTGTGTGATTTTTTCTGCTCGTCATCACCTTCACTACTTTGACCATTTTCATTGTTTCCCTTTTTTCGGTGTGTTTTATGATTAGCCAATTCTTTCTCATGGGTCATGGAGTCCTTGATCCACTTATCGATTAATCCGCTTTCTTTTGAGACTCCTGCATATTTGTTAAATATATCATAATAAATCGAATTCTTTTTCAATGCTGCTGACACATCAACAATAGTTGCTGTGTCTTGTGAAATAAAGAGGGATTTCATTGCTGGAAACGATGATACGTGTTTCATCATCTCTCCAATACCAATAGTTTTCCACATAATGCAAGCTGTATGATAATTAGTTGCAGATTTCAAACAGTTCTCCATGCTATACGTAATTTTCACTCGTTTTACAATGTCTTGAAAAACGTATGTTTGAGATGATTTCAGTATTTCCAGCTCCAGACTGGAAAACGACAACAAGTTTATTGCAAATTCTTTATGCTCATAAAGTTGTCTATAATTCCTTGGGATTTCTTGTTTAGAGGGAAAGGTCAGGTATCCAACTAGATTGGACTTGTAAAGCATTCCAATTATAAATGCTGCCCAAATGAGAGTTATAGCACCGAGCCTTGCAGGCGCTTGACTGGGTACCCTAATGTTTTGTTCGAGAAATAGGGCAAAAGGAAGGAATATTCCTTCCTGCAAGAAAATAGGCATGCTGAACTTTGCACTTTGAGAAAGTTTACAAGTCACTATCACTGTAAAAAGA
Source organism: Entomobrya cf. arborea Gr-Col-00668 (assembly GCA_034699025.1). Classification (NCBI taxonomy): domain Eukaryota; kingdom Metazoa; phylum Arthropoda; class Collembola; order Entomobryomorpha; family Entomobryidae; genus Entomobrya; species Entomobrya cf. arborea Gr-Col-00668. The sequence continues at coordinate 1,117 of JAQIWN010001429.1, forward strand.
ACAACAAAACTTATAAATGCTGACATGGTCCAAATCCAAACAGTTTTCGATAATGGAAACACTAAAGCCTGCCAGTGGAGAACTGGCTCTGGTTCCTTCACCCAAAATGTCATGGTCTCACGATATGATAGCGTTAGATACGTCATAAGTAAATATCGATCATCCAATATTCCTGAAACAGCTATGTAATCTGCGTATCCATTTATTATGGCCCCGTAATATCCTGTCCAAGTTCCATTGCTCTCAAGGGGTTCCCCAACATCTGGATATTCTTTGTAAAAGTTCGGAGTAAAATTTGCTCGTTTAGAGATTTCAATTGTGAATTTGTAATGCGAGCCTCGATACCCAGTAATCTTTCCATTTTTGTCGTGATCAACGATTTGCGTGGGGGAAACGTTAAATAATGCTATCTTCAGGGTTCTCCCATTCATGTTATTGAATAACTTTGAAACATGAAGATTTTCCGACTTTATAAATGATCCTGTGTAAACCTTCGGTTCTACAAGATATTTGGCTTGAAGCGACCCATTGGACGTTTCAAAGTACATTCCATGTTTAATAGTCACCTTATCAATAGCTTCACTAAAAGAAAGCGCTTTTTCCAGAACTGCGCCGCTTCTTGAGATGAAAATAAACTGGTCATAGACCGTGTTACCAAAAAGCTTTTCGAAAAGTATTGGTTCCTCTGACATATAAATCATAAAAATTGTACTCCAGCAACAAGACAGAAACTTATGGACAGGAAAATGTAGTTGAAGATTTTCAGGATCATTTTGAAATAATTCAATAGCTTCGTATTTCTCAATTATTGGTGGGAAACTAAGTTGGGTATTATCTTCTTGATCTACTTTAAAATATATTCGTAATGAACAGTGCATTTTGGTAACTTTTCGCATATAATTTAGATTGATAAGAAAGGTATCAGTAAAAATTTCTGAGGGCAATGCTGCCTGCAAAGCCTTCGGATTCATAGCTTGTCCCACTAAAATTACTGGCACATGAACAACAAGAAAAATTAAATGGGATAAAATTTGAAATAGAATCATGGTAAATTTTTTCCGAGAAATTTGGAAAATAAATTAGAAATATTTTAGTGGTCTAGTCTGAAGATACGCGAACATTTATGTTTTATTATTTAAAAAATACACCGACACCAGGGAATAAAAGCAACTTTGGATTGAGACTGGTATGGTAAAATCCTCAGTTAATTACTGCTAGCTATTTTTATCCAGTTAGTAGTCATAATACCAATGAGTATTAGTGCCAATCCATCGTTTTATCATTGTGTTTCGTTTTCTGACTGACACGTGCCATTAATACTAGGTAGCTACAGACTTCAAAAACATATAATTAATTAAATTGAACTGAACCTCTTGCTGGTCCTCACTCATTAATCATAATTATTGATAAATCATAATTATCTTTCGTAGCTCTGCATAACCTATGTTAGTATAATGATATCGAGACAAGATATTTAGTAAAAACTGTTTTTTTTTTTATTAACACGGTTGATCATTTAAAAAAAATATGTAAGGAATTTCTTAATTTACTTCTTAACTGTAAGGAATATTAGGAATTCGAAATGTGAACTAAATATATATACATACTTATGTACAATAGTACATACGCTAATTATCAAAATTTATACTTATCACTTCACACATAATGCAAAATACATAAAATATGCACATGTGCATGCACGAATGCTCATGGATAGTTGTTCCAGCAAATTTCTGGGCGTTCACCACTGCACTTCACTGCACTAACTTGTAAAAGTGCATATCTTCTAAACTTGCATATTATATGAGCTCAAGCGATCGCCTGTGCATAGTGCAATCCTGACGAAGTTGGCGACGAGAAATTTCGTAATTCGGCAAAAGAATTGCCTGTTTCCACTTAACATGTCATGTATATATGCATTTTGATGCACTGTACCATTTTGCTCGTCTGTTTGTCGGAAAGTGTACAACGAAGTCCTCCTCTTGTTTAATAAAATATCGATATTTTGTTAAGTTGAAAAGGAAGTAGTATGAATTGAACTTGTTTGTTAATTGGATCATAAATTAATAAATAATTCATTAAACCTCTTTAACCAAAAATGTCGCTATCATATAAATTAATGTTCCACTGTTTTCGTAGATTTAGAAATTTGGAAAACAAAACCACAAAATTTTAAAGGACTGTAGGCAGGGAAGGAGATTTGATTTATTGAGTGATTCTGAAACGAGGTGAATGGCTAGCCTGTGCAGTGCTGTCGGTTAGGCATACTTGTCGGTGAATTTTATTAAGGCGAAAAATATTGAGTATTATATTTTATTTACTTTTTATCTTTTCTAAACTTAAAAACTTCTTGTTTTGTTTTATTTTCAGTAGCAGCACCAGTATAATTGGTTCAGCAGTTCGCGATGGCTAAGAAGAACAAGAAAGAGAAGAAGGAGCATCATCATCGTCGCGTGTATCATTATCACCATCATCATCATCATCATGATCATGACATCCGTATCCACCACCACCTTCATCGTCATCGTCGACATCAAAAAAGTAATCTCAAAAGAAGCTCATTGAAGGCTCTGGCTAAGAACAACCAAATTTATCGAGAAGCATTTACAAAACTAAAAATCCCTTACCCCAAAACAAAAAACCCCCTTGGGTATTTTAGAATTCCCCTTGTGCAAAAAGCAATCAAGTGTCTTATGACGTCCAGCGGTAGAAAATCAACAACGTTGGTTAACAAGTATGTTCAAACTTCCATCTTAGAGCCCCCATTATTTCCTTCGGTAGAGTCGTTGGTAAAGTCGGAAGAGAGGATTGTTCCTGAATGTGAAGATCTTTCACAGTCGACATCCCTGACTGATCCAATGACGGGCGATATGATAAAAGAGACAGAGAGCGTAGCAAATGCTTCCGTTGTATGCCCAACGCTGATCGTGGTTAACAAAATTGTTTCGTGTGGGTCTTCAGGAGTAAATGGAATGGAAGCAGGAGAGATGACCAGAGCTGAAAAGGTGAAAGGAGCCGAAGATGTGAAGAGAACCGAAGAGGTGAAGAGAGCCCTAGAGATGAAGGTCGCTGAAGAAAAAGCAGCATCCGATGCCGGGAAGCGACCCAAGCACAAACCCAGGTACAAGTTCAGTTCCGACAAGGATCATGAGTTCTCGGACTGGGAAGCTGATGAGTCGAGTGATGAGGATGATAATCCTTATTCGTCCTTCGACACAACTGGAAACCAGGATTAGTGAAGAAGAAGGTGTGGGGCCTGGATTCGTGATTCTGTGGGTAGGTCATTTGCAAAAATATGAAAAGAAAAGACTGAAAGTACTTCGAGTTGGAATGTAATGAAATTTATATGCTATTCCCAATTCTGAATTTGTGATTTGAAATGAATAATTTACTAACCAGTCAGCAATAAACAATTATTTTTTTAAAAGATCTTTTGCTTCGCTTGATTAATATTTTTTTAAAATTAACTTTATCCTTCTTAGGTTGTACAGATTAACGCTTTAATAACAAAAAATGAAGAGGAGTATATAGGAGAATGAAGTGCAATATTTTTCTACAACGATTCACATAAATTGTATCTTTTTAACTTTATTAGATAAAATAACATTTAATTTTTACCAGATATGTTACATAATTCAAACAAAATATTTCGATGAGAAATGCACTAAATGTAAATGAGATCCCTACTATGTACATTGCAAAAGCAGCTAAAAGATTACTCAATGTGAGCGGTTTTGTGCCATTATCGCCACCATCACCACTTTCTCTCGAGATTACACCGTTATCTTTAATTTCAAAAGATTTTTCTTCTTGCGCATGTTTGCTACTTAATTTATGAATCGTATTTCTCTGTTCTCTTTTAACAAAATAATGATTCCATTTTTCCATCAGTCCATTAGATTTAAAAATCCCTGCAAAGCGATTAAATGCATCTACGTATATGGATCCTTTCCTAAAACCCATACAAATATCCGCCCACCCAACAGCATCACTGGTTACATGCATTTTCTCTTTTTGGCTGAACGGAGGAAGATACACAGCCATATCACTGAGCAAAAAGTTTTTCCAAGCTACACAAACTGCATGTTGACTAGTATCGGATGCAGATTTCAAACAGTTTTGACTATTTCTGTAAATAATCATTCTTTTCACCAGTCCTTTTATTATTGGGCTTATCGAGGTTTTCAACTGCTCAAGTTCTAGTCCTCCGATAGAATACAAGTAGACATGATAGTCTTTTCGCAGATACAATTCATGAAATGTGTGTGGAACTACTTGCTTTTCTGGAAATGTCAGGAAACCGATAAGATTACTCTTGTAGGCCATTCCCAATTCAAGGGCGAGAATAATCCAAAGCAAAGTAGCAAGTCGAAATGCAATTTTATCTGAAGAGATTTTAAATGGTTGCTCTAGTAACATTGAATACGGTATAAAGATTGATATAACTAAATTATGAAAATGTCCTTTTGAGTCCTTAGTTTCCATGGCAAGGGTTATGAAAAGTAAAATGACAAAAATGAAAAACGTTACCATTACGTACAGCCAAACAATAAGTGACAAAGGATACACAAGTGCCAACCATCGGAGAAGTGGTTCTGGCCTTTTAACTGCAAATACTAAAAGTTCTCGTGTAACGGGTGAGGAAAATGAAATATTTGGATATCGTGCCAGTGAAATAGCAAGAGTAGGTACAATGTCTGCTCTCCCGTGCATCAACTCCCCAACTAAACCTGTCCAAGATCCATTTTTCAGATGGATTCCAGGTATTTTGGGAGTACCGTAATATTTCAAAGTAAAGTTGGCCCGGAGAGAGCACTCGCTCATTAGATTCTTGTATGATCCAGAAAATACGTTTGTTTCGCCAACTTTAGTATCCACAAAGAAGATTGGCTTAAGATTGGGGAACGCTACATTGAAAGTTCGCCCATTTAAAAGCAAAGTACCTCTCGGATTATGCAGTTTCTTCACAACTTCAAAATCTCCTGTGTAGGAATGAGGTGCTACCACATAGAATACTTCCGAACTTCCATTTCCTTCTGAAGCCATTCCGTAAAAAGACGCTATTCCATTTAACAGTGTATTGCGATAAACTGAGAAATCCATGAGAAGGGATTGAACATTATTTTTCGAAATGATCACAAAGTCATCATGAATGGGGTGACCAAAATTAGTTAGTTGATTTAAAACTTGATTTGTTGTCCTGGAAACGAAAATTATGATTGTTTGACAGTAATTATGATGTCTCAGCAACGGGAACGTTTTGTGTCTTTCGTTTACGCTGGATAAATGAAATTTTTCAAAGGGTATTTCCCATTTTGTAATTTGATTCCAATCAGTTAGCATGATATCGGTCAAATAAGGAAATTTCAATATGCATGACCTTCCTGTCACTTCCCGTTGCTTTAAAATATCAGTAAGCAGTTTATCTAAAACACTTGAGTAATTATAAAATGTGGTGTTATCCTGAAAATGGCTTGCAACCCCAACTATTGTCCAGAATCCAACGTAAATTTTCAAAAATGCTGACAGCATTGCAAAGTATGCGAAATAAAAGATGTTGGTAAAGAGCTTGCAAAGCGTAACTCACTGGATTGGATGACTGATAACCTGTCAGTCTAAAATAAGCCCGTGTGAAATTAAAAGTTATCAAATATAAACAGCAGCGACCTTCTAGTGACCTGGGAATAAAATGATGTGAAAGAATCTGTTATTATTTTCAAAGCAATTTTCGGAAAATGATAGGATAATTATACAATACATAGGTACGAAGTAATTATTAATTCGAGTAATGCTTTTACATTTTCGTCATTATTTTTTATTACTACCTGACATACCTAGTAATACCTACAATCATTTACGTAATAATAGGTGAATGCATAAAACAATAAATTAAGATTGGTTGATTAGTGAAAGTGTAATTCATGGTTCCCAACGCTCATTATGCAACATACGAACTGTTATAATGATGTGATTATAAACTTCAACAAAGTATTCAAAATACGACATGGTGTCCAAAAACCAAGAAGTCTTCTATTTTAATTTAATTATTTTAATTACTTTGGAAGCTACACATACTGAAACTTCACCAACAAAGCACATAAATGACAATGAGCACCCAAAAATAATGCTGACAAATACAATAAAAAGATTTCCAATGCTTAACCCATGGCCTTCATCAACATGATCATGTAATTTTCTTTCAGATGTCGAATTTGCCAAGTCCGCTAATGCATTCTTCTTAATTTGCTCATTGTAATCCCATCTCCACTTATTCACTAAATCTCCCGATCTTGCAGCTAGAGAGAATCTGCTAATGGTTTCCAAAAATATGGAACCCTTGCTCAGTCCTAGACTACCATGAACTACAGCCCCTGGTTCCTTCACAATATTTAAATGTTTTAGCCTATAGTCATGTATGGAGTTTTTTGCTATTGTAGTTTCAGTAACAAATTTCCATGCAATGCAAACTGTTTGTTTGTTTGTGGCCGCTTGAATGCATTTTTTAGCATCTCTCACAATTTTCATACGTTTTGCTATACCCCTCAGCACAGGATTGCTGGAAGATCTGAAGACGTCCAATTCCATTCCGCCAATAGTATGCATCATTATTGTGTATTTTGGATTTTCATACAATTCTCTAAATGTTTCCGGAACTACCTGTTTTTCTGAAAGAGTTAATGCTGTGATGAGATTGCATTTATAAGCTACACCAACAATATAATATGTTAAAATGAGCCAAAGTGAAATTATCATTTTGTAGTGTCCAATACTTGGTAATTTTCGAGACTGTTCAATTAGCATTGCAAATAGCAGTAAAATTATTTGTTGAATTTGGATAGCTTCACTGTCCACCCATGCCTTTAAAATAAAGACCCCGACGAATACTATAAACGTACAAAATAACATTATCCAAATGGTCCTAGTCAGTGGAGTGATAATGGCGTGCCACTGGCGTTTCGAACTTGGCGACTTCAAGGAAAATATCAAACTTTCGAAGTAGTCCGGTGCGGGATAAGTAACGAAAGGATAGCGTTCAAACGTTGGTCCTAAAGCTGGAGTGATGTCAGCGCGACCTTCAACCATTTCTCCAACAGTGCCTTGCCACACTCCATTTTTAAATGTTCCAAATCCGGGTGTTTTCAAATTATTGTAAAATTTTAAAGAGGCATTTGTCCTAATGGAAATTTCGTGTAATAAGCTGTACTGCATTCCCAGGAATTTTCCGGTGTCGGTTGATATGTATGGTGGTAAATCTGAGAATGCTATTCTTAGTGTTCGCCCGTTAGTATTTGTTAAATGATTTGCTAAGGTGAAATCCATTTTTTGAGAAAATATGAATGATCCCGTGTAAACTTTGGGTTCTTTAAGATAGCCTGTTTGTATGGTACCGTTTTTTCCTTTTTCTATGAAAAGGCCATATTTTCTTGCAAGGTTATCTATGATTGAGTTGGTTTTCAAAGTGGCTTCCAATAAGTTGCGGTTTGTGGAAAAAAATATGTGATGATCAAATACAGGATTTTCAACGAAAGTGCTTAAGTTTGGTAAAATTTCTGTGTGTGTTAGAATTATAGCTGTAGTCCAACAACATGATTTAAACTTTGTAATTTTAGGAAAAATATGTTGATTTTCAGAATCAGTTTTCTGATAGTTGTAACTAGTCAAGACATAAGGCTCCAGAAACTCCAGCGGTATGATAAGAAAATGATCATCTTTAAAATCCATAATGAATTTAAGCAAACAATTTTTGCCAGTGTCTCTCCATTGCTTTTCTATGTTATCTTGTAGGACTGATGAAATAAGATTTGGTGAAAAACTGTTGTCGAGATTGAGAAGCGATGAAATGACCAGGCTTCTGTGTGAAGCAAGGCACATTAGCACAAACGCTGTCCAGTCTTTTCGATGGCACATTACGTCAACTACGAGCGAGTGTAAAGTAAAAAATGTTTACGAAAGGAATTCGGTTTGCACTATGTAATGACTAACGAAGTAACAAAACGCAGAGATGTGCCAATGTGATCCCTACAAGGTCATTTCTCATTTTAAAATAGACTATAATTTAGAGAACTGACCTAATTAACCTTATAGCAATTGATCCATTACATTTTGAGTATATATTTTTGAGTTCTAAAAGCGATTATCCGAGATACTGGGCGTGGGCACATCCCACCGCACTCCACTCGCCCGATATCAGATAGCCAACATGCAATTTTTTGTTCCAAAAATTTCAGAGATGAAATATTAGTAAGCTAGTACTATAAAATACTTACACTTCTAAAATAAATGTACTTTATATTTACAATGGCTCATTACGAGCCCATCCGTAATTAACTTACTTCATGATCATGAGAATCTGACTTGTTTTATGGCATAACCAGTAAATATATTTTCATTAATTAATTTAATTGGCATGTGGTCGTTATTTCTTCTATCTATATTTTTCGAGTGCTACATACAACTGCATATTTCCATTTATCTGTTATATAGTAGGCACAAAAGTGAAAAGTGACGGTTTTTTTGTCTAATATGTAATATTATGCTTCAGCATGATTATAATAGAAAACTTCGTTGTTTTCCTGGAAAAAAATGTGAATAAGTTCCGTGAAAAATTAAACGTCCGTGTTTGAAATGCCTAATAATTGATGATCATATCATATAATTAAGCTAAAATTGACTTATATTTACAATGTCACGATAACGGTTTTCTTGGATAATGATTGGTTAGAGATCCAACATAAATGCTTCAGCTCAGAAACAGTTTAGCACAGTCGTGGGGAAGTACGCTATATAAGCTATAGTAAATTAGCCAAAAGAAAATCGATTAATAACTGAAGCTATTCCCAAAACCGAATATGCATGAAATTTATTGTTTATTTCTAGTTCCAGGATTAGAGTAATGTTCTTGAAATCATAATTATAAACATTCTTTTATTTTTAGTAACCTTTTATAAATAAATAAACCCTTTTAGTGGTCTTTGAAATTCACCTTAACCTACTTCCTATAAATATTTGAATGTATTTGAAAATACGTCTCACTTTTAACATGACATGTCATCTTACTTACTAGCAGTTTACTTACCATATTACATACGGGTTGTAGTTTTATGTAATTATGCAAAACTGTGGACATAAGAAACAACATCTGTTTTACTTTTTAACCTTAATTACTTGTCCTAAAGGTATGTTATTGGTACTTTAGTTAGTACATGTAATGGAAACAAGCACGAAACTGTATCAAATGAAGATGGATTATACAAAAATGGTCACATCAAGAAAATTAAATAAAAAACTATGCCCCAAAACAAACATAATAGAATTTCAATGCATGAATGAGTAGTAAAAAACAGTCCACACGAAAAGTGTAATATTTTATTCTATGTATATTACAGTAAGTCAAAATGCTTTCGTGACTTCCTTCAGTAGTAAAACAACTGCACTAGGTAAAGGGCGTTAATACACACTGTACACAAAATAATACTGATAATGATAATAGTATATAAAATTTAACAAAGACCATGATGAATTCGGAAAATTTTGAAAGCAATCATTTGCACTCTGATCTTCCAGAAGCACTTGCAACTAGCCCTTCACCAGTTCCTCAAAAATTTTTGATAAACGTTGGTGGTGAAAAACATGAAGTTCCATCGAAAGTTTTAAGTAAATTTACAAACTCTCGATTAAGTAAATTATCAAAGTTTCCAGCAGAAGTCTGTTTACAACAGGGAATCTGTGATGACTACTCAGTAAAAAAGAATGAGTACTTTTTTAGTCGACATCCAAAAACCTTTAACTCTATTCTCAGTTTTTACTACACTGGAAAATTGCACATGCCTGATGGAATCTGTGTAATAGCGTTTGCTGAAGACATGCAATACTGGGAAATTGAAGAGATACACTTGGATGCATGCTGTAAATTTAGATACTACGAATTGTTAGAAAAAGTGGACGATGAACTTAAAGAAATTGAAGAAATCAATTTTATGGAGGAGGAGAATTTTGGAAATGGTGTATGTGCAAGCTGTAAAAAACATATCTGGGAACTTTTTGAACGACCAAACAATTCCTTATTAGGAAGGGTAAGTCAACTATTTATGTAAATGAACTAGTATACTGTACCAAAGCAGTGTATATAAAACTTAGGTAATTTAAAATTATTTTTATTAATTGGCTGAACAGATCTTGGCTTTTACTTCAATTGTTCTGATACTTGTGTCGACCATTATACTCCCACTGAATACAATACCAGAATTCTACATTTTTGAATGCATTCACGAAAATGTAACTATTTGTAATATAAATGAGGAAACGGGTGAATTGATATTTTTTCGACTTACTACTTAATTAATTACTAATACACAACCAAGTATCATTAATTTTCGATCCTAACAAACCCAAAATTTTAATGATTTACAGGTGATCTGGGTGAAAACTGGGTAGCAGTGGAAAATTATCATTTTGCTTCTGCAGAGTACATCTGTATGTTGTGGTTTACCTTTGAATATCTGACAAGGTTTATTGTTGCTCCAGCAAAGTGCAAATTTGTTAAAGACTTGTACAACATTTTTGATCTGCTTGCGATTTTGCCATTCTTTACAGCGGTGATAATTTATATAGGACCCGAGCCAGGAGAACCCACTACCTTTCGAATTTCAACTCAAGTATTTCGTTTAATGATAACCTTAAGGGTTTTTAAATTAGCAAGGCATAACACTGGACTCCAGTCTTTTTTGTTTACACTGGGCAACAGCTACAAAGAGTTGGGAATACTATTCCTCATGCTTATCATGGGAGTCCTTATATTTTCCAGTGTTGCATATTATGCGGAAAAGGATGATAACCAAGCTTTCGACACCATTCCAACAGTATTCTGGTGGGCCGCTGTAACAATGAATGCTATTGGAGTAGGGGATATGAAAACGATTACACCATCAGGAAAGGTGATTTCCTTTGTTTGTGGTGTCAGTGGAATATTGTTCATAGGATTGCCTATTCCCATTGTTGTGGAGAGCTTTACCACTTATTACAATGGCCAACAAAGAAGACTGAAAGTGGTAAAACGATGTAAATCCCTGAAGAAACAGGACGAACAGGAAGGTTGTTCTCAGGAAGGAAGGAGTACTTTGACCAAGATTTTAAAAGGTCATTCGGATTACGTAAAAAATGTCTGTAAGTTAATACAAACTAATATAAACCATTGCTAACCTGAAAAAAGTAATAGTTTGATTTTGTTAGCAGCAAAAAGCTTGTGCCAGCCAGATCCAGACTTTTCCACGAAATGGGAGCACTGTAAATCGTCTGGTAGGCCTGTGCTTAACGTGGGGGGATCCAGCTTTGAAATTACTTGGAATTGGAATATGATGCAATTCGTTCCAAATGCTCGATTGAGTCAATTAAGTTGTGCGACAAACTCGGTTACTCTCTTAAAACTATGTGACGAGTATTCACTAGAAGACAACAGTAAATTCTATTTTCATCGTGACCACCAACCGTTTTCATCAATCATAAGCTTGTACTTAACAGGAAAGTTTCATTTGCTTGAAGACATTTGTCCCGTAGCTTTTGAAACTGAGATGGAATACTGGATGATAAATGAGGCGAACTTGGAGAATTGTTGTCTTAACCGGTACAGAAAAAGGAAAGAGAAAGTATGTAAGGAAACAGAAGAAATTGAATGCCTTCTACATCAGGTTGTTGACGAAGAAAATTTTGGCAACGGGGTGCTCGCAAAATTCAGGAAGTGCGTTTGGAGCGTCCTAGAAAAGCCCAGCGGGACGTATTTGGGAAAGGTAATCTAATTATAATCAGCATCTAAATATTTGAGTATAATTCAAGGTCAAGGTCAAAGATTTTTGCAATTTCGTTGACTGTTGCTTCGTGCTGAAGTAATTTAGGTGCAAGCATTTTCTCAGGGGCAATGTGAGATTTTGCGTGGTCACTGTTAGAATTGACTTAATTGGTGTTTTAATTTGTCTTAATGTGAAATATTATGTTTATACTGCGACCGTTTTGGGATTGAATTTACTTTTGCTTTTGAATTTATTTTGCTATTTGCAACTATTTCTTAACAAATAACAATTAATTAATTATTTTATTCCTTGCAGTGTTACGGTTTGATATCAGTCACTATTACAATGCTGTCAGCATTCATCCTGACACTAAAAACAATGCCAATTCTTAAAACGGTTGACGAAGAAGGAGTTCTTAAGGATAATCCAGCTCTTAATGATATCGAAACATTTTGTATCGTTTGGTTTGGTTGTGAATATACTCTTAGATTTCTTATTTCTCCAAACAAATGTTCATTTTTAACTGAGAAGATAAACTGTTTAGATCCATTTGTTGTAATATTTTACAGTTTTAGCGTGTATCTTCTGCATGGAGAAGTCGATGTCGGATCAGCTTTAGTATTAAGACATTTTTGCGACATTCTAAGAATTTTAAGATTACTCAAAATATTTAAAATTGGAAAGAATAGTACAGGCTGTACTGTACAGCGCTTGAAGCTCTTGCATTTACTCTCAAAAGTAGTATTGAACAGTTGGGCGTTCTTCTTCTATTCCTTGCAATAGGCGTCCTAATATTTTCTAGTCTTGCGTATGTCGCTGAAAGGGAGGATAATCCTCAGTTTGAATCAATTCCAGCAACGTTTTGGTGGGCCCTTACAACAATACGTACGGTAGCAGTGGGTGATATGCATACCATAACGATGATAGGAAAAGTGATGAGTTTTGTTTGTGGCTTGTTTGGGTTACTTTTCCTTTTATTACCTATTCCAATTATTGCTAGCAATTTTAGTGAGTTTTATAAAAAGAAAATGAGAAGGGATAGGTCACAACGTAGACGTAGAGAAAACAGTTTAAAATATCAAAGTGCTTGCATCAACTAAAAAAACATGTATTAACTTATTTGTAGTCCTAGGAAGAATTAAGGATATCCTATTATCCTATCCTATTATAATTAAGATTATCCTTTATTCTTCCAAGTTGTAGTCTCCAAATATTTCTGCATCAGAATAAAGCTTTAAATGGACAAATAAATGATTTGTTCTTAAATACCGTGTTAACATTGATATAAGTAAACTATAAATTAGTAGTCATTTGTGTAATTCTTTGTTTGAAAATTACTAAAATATTATTTTAAAGCACTACGCTCCTTTCTATTAGGAAAGCGCATATAGATATGGATAAACCATCAAAAATTAATTGAAATACAATCTTCTTTGTACATTAAAGGCTTAGATGACACATCCTTATCATCCAAATCATGACGTTTATATTTAAAATTATTTCCATGTTTTTGTCTCGCTCTAGCTAAAGCACTGTTAACTTTCCCATGTTTCTCTCTCTCGTACAATAGCAATCCTCCGTTTTTTTTTCGGAAGAAAGCAGACAATGCAGTGTAACGACACGACGAGTGTTTCTGGCTCTACAATGATGAATGAGCCATCAACATTTCCATAGTTTAACAAAAAAAAATGCAACACGATTTTAAAAAGAAAGTAAACAATAATAAATCGTTTAGAAAACATTGTTGTAGACGAAAGATACGAAAAAAGTCAATTGTCTACGATTTTGCGTTTCATAACAAGCTTAAAAGTTGATGAGGAAGAGATGGTGCCACATTGATCGATTTAGTTAGATATATAAATATGGGAGAAGCTTTTGGAAATGAAAATGACACACTTTTCAGGCGGGCCGAAATCCTTCACCAGATGCTCATGGAGGATTTTCGATTCATGGAAGCCGCTCGCATGTACTCAGGAGAATATGAGGCTGCCATGCTGAACACTGACAATTTATTCCGTAATTATAGTCTTCTTGTGATCTCCTCATTTTGTACCCATAATTATGAGTGAATAACATAGGCAGGTAGAGTGACTAAAATGTCTTTGATTCTGAATAGCAAAGGAAAAGTTCCAGGAGCTTGTGGTGACCAACCCAAATGGATTGGTCAATTTTGCAGCGTACTCGACTAAACCGAAAATTGATGTAGGCAACATATTCAATATTTCTTGTATTTTACAGAGTAAATTGGGTTACATATTGTTGTAAGTTACAATTTTCATTTTTAGGAAATTACAACAAAAATTCTAAAATCAGACATTCGTTCCCTCCGCTTCCAAACGCGCATGGCGAAATATCCCCCATTGGACATTTGGGCTCATTGGGTTCTCAACACGGGCGTTTTTAAAACCATGATGGTCCTCGTCATTCTGGTGAACTCAGTGATGATTGCATGGGACCAGGAAATGGGCACTGGAGATGAATTTCGAGTTATACGAAGATTTTTGGAAGCCATTGATTTTTTCTTTTTGTGTTTATTCGTCGCAGAGATAATTCTCAAGTGGATGGACGATTTTCGAGGATTCTGGTTGGAAGGTTGGAATATCTTTGACTTTGCTTGCACCACTGCTAGTCTCATTCCTCCAATATTGGATGTCATCTATCCGGGTGAAGGCATTGAGCAGGATGAACTGGAAAGTAAAGGAATACTCTCTGCTGTCAAGTATTTACGAATTATTAGGATTTTCCGAAGCTTAAATGTTGTCACAAGACTTCATAAAATCCAAATTATTTGGGAGGCTGTGCTGAAAACGTTCAGTGAACTGATCTCCATCACCTGTCTAATGGCCATTTTCTTTTACATCTTTGCCATCATTGGAATTCATGTCTTTGAAAGATTTACTCAGACGCATAAACCAAATCTAAAATATCGAGATGCTTTTGAGGTTTGATATTTATTTATTTAATTATTACATATCTGGCTGGGCAATAATATTGCTGTGTAGCATTTAAACTAATACTTTGAATGCTTCTTAAATCAAATCAGACGATTCCAAAGGCGATAGTTCACTTGTTCTTGGTTTTCACAGTGGACCAATATGAAAATTTACTCGACAGTCTTGTTCAAATCATGGAGTATCCAGTTCCAGTCATGTACATATTAGTTTGGATCCTCTTGGCTGGCTTCATTTTCCAAAATATTTTTACTGGAGTTATGGGTAAGTCAGGATAGCAGATTTAAAAAAATCTAAACGTGAGGCATCTGATTAATATTTACGTGATATTTTAGTGAACAATTTTCAAAATATTCGTGAGAATCTCATCGAGGAGTCGACTGAAATTCAACAGCATCGTAGACTGGCAATGGAACTGTCGTTCGAAGATGATGAGGAGGAGTACGCATTTCTAATTGAATGATTTAATATAAAGCATTTAAATCGTAGCAATATCTGTTAATTATTGTCATCATTACATTAATATTTTAGGGAAGAGGATGTTGAGAAAACTGAAAAGAATGATCCGCATTTAGGATGGGAAAAAGAAGTTTTCCAGCATATCAACCTGTTATCCACGCTTGGAGAGAATTTGAGTGCCACAATTTGGCCACGGTAAATCTATCTCCTATTTATAACTTGGTGGTAGAATGGTAATTTTTGTGAAGGCTTAACTAGCTTTACATGCTGCATGCTATTTTCAGTGACACCCTATTTCAGTATTATGTCATTTTGGAGGCTTTGGCAAGTAGTGTGGACGAAAGAAATTATATTATGAGGCAGTTGGGTTAGCTACGCACGCACAGTTTGCAAATTACTATTTGAAAACTATTCTTTAATTGTAATTAGTATATGACTGATTTTATATAAAGATCAAGCATTGGTACGGCACATGGATCCCTAGAGGCGCCATATCCTCCTTGCACGTTCAATCTATATGTATGATATCAACCCGCCACACAGCCCTCTAATGTCTCAGATCGAGTGCAAGCAGACTTAAATGATGATGTCAATTATTGAATAGAACAGTTAGTTGTACTGCTAAACTGATTTACTACTTTTAAAAGTTATAATATAAGTAAACTTGAGTGAATTAGCATAAGGTTTTTGAGAAGAAAAAATTCAAAGAATAAATTAAATTAGAAATTGAAAGTATTATCGAACATAAGTGAACCTTTGAAATGGTATCATTCGTTCCACAAGCATAAATGTTATACTCAGGACGACTCCGGTAGTCAAGATCATGAAAGCTGTAAACACGTCATTTGGTCCAAGAGCATATCCAGAACTGTTTTCAGAGTCATCCAAACAGCGCCTTTTGAAAGAGTAACGCTGACGTAGTCGATATAGAACGCCCGGTTCCCGGATCATGGTTAAGCTTTGAATTATATATAAAGAAAAAATATCTTTTCAAGTATTCCAAAACAAATCACATCTCATATTTAGGTCTATTTTTAAACTCACGCATAACGAAGTACTTCCCGAAACGGTGAAAACTTGGGTACTGCATACCCGATCGGAAATCCAATTTTTAAAACGGGCAAGTCCTTAATTCCGCAAATTACCTTTTCATCAGTTGTCATTTTCAGTAGATCGTAAAAAGTGTCTCTCGTCGTTACAAAAGCATATGGATGATTTAGCAATCGTTCTAACCCCGCTGAAACGTTCAGGTACTGTTCCTGCTTAGGCGAGAGAGCTACTTTATCGTAAAAATGCGACATGGTGTCCCTCGCATTTTTTTGCTCCAACAAACTTGAAATGAAGCCTTTGCGGATGCCAACGCGTAAGTTACTCTGAAGCAGTTGGACTGGATTTTGGATGGGATCGATGCGAAGAGAAAGTGTAGAAACAATGGCTGCTGAGTAGCCAGCATACGCAACTACGCCGGTAAACGAACCGGAAATAAAAATTGTGCGTAATGAACCAGCTTTTGGATGCTCATCCCAACCTGTATGATTTGAGAAGAGGTTTAATCTGTACACTTATTCCTACAAACTAACAACTAGTTAGAGAGTTGTATTCTACCTTGTTGACAGGCAGTCCCTAAAGCCCAAATGAAGGAATCGTTAGTAAAGTCATGTCCACTGCTTTCTTCCTCGCTACTCTCATCGTTATTGCTGTACATGTCCATTCCATACCTTTTACGAATCAGTGAAAAGATAATCATGCATGTAGCCAGGACTATCCAAGTAGTTATCACGGCTGCCCATAGCAGTGGCTTGAAAGGCTGTGCAAAAATATCTCGTATTGGTCGTTCATCGGAAGGAATGAAGAAGGCATTAATTCTACAATCATTAAAGATGTATATTTTGAAATATGTATGGAATTTTATACAAACTATTTCTTAAATTTATTCATGTATATTGCATTGCATGAATGTGTAATGTCTCTACTGACTGGTGTTCGTCTGCAGGAGGCAAGAAACTAATAACTTGAGCTCTTGCAGGTTGAAAAATTGTAATTGAAATTGCCAGATCTGCCCTTCCTTCTGCCACATCACCGATGGATCCTTCCCAACGATTCGTTGCAGGATTCAGTGCACCAAAACCTTTTGACAGCATTGGCTCTGTCCTTTTGAAAATAATAGAGGCAAAAAAGGTTTGGTTAGCTAATCTGATCTATTTGATCACTACTCTTCATTAATTAACTGAATAAATAAATTACGTAAAGTTAAGCAATTGCTGAAGTATTGTATGCATCGAGCCAGAAAATCCTTCTTTGCTGTAAGTTATTGTGCCGTTGGCGCCCTCGTAAACATATATGTCATCATTCAATTCAGTGTCGTTCTAAAGGAAAACAACTTACAAAACTAACTTGAACACTTGAAATTCTTATGCTCTTACGCTTTACGAAACATTAAATAAAGTTGACTCACAACGGCCGTAACTTTCAAAGTTCGTTCGTGGAAGTTAAACCTCCGCACGGCTACACCCTCACAATAATTACAGCTTAGGTGGAGCGAGCCATTTTGAAGTAATTGAAAAAGTGTATGATTCCCTGCCAAGTATGCCTCATAAACCAACACTTTTTCTTTACCTTCTGGTAGGCTTTCACTTTCACCATCTTTACTACTCACCTTAAAAACAAAGAAAAGGTGGGAATTAACACGAAAATTTCGAACTGCCCCTATGAAATACGGATCACTCTTCATCCTTTCAATTTCTTGCTCATTTTGTATTGAAGCGGGCCAAGTAACGATGACCCAAATCCTGTGAATAGTTTTTTGTTGGTTGGCTGAATTTCCAATCTAAGACAATTAAGACAAATCAAATTTTGCAAAAATTATGCTTTGAATTGAAAGTTTTCTACAAGAGGATTCTTTATCACATGAACATGACAGTCATTAGTGATTACATAGCCAATTGTTTCATAAATGTCTTTTTCCAAGCTCAGATCCACAACAATGGCCAGATTTGCGGTTGATGTAAAAACTCGCTCAATGCTTTCCTGCAAACTCATCTTCATCAAGCTCAGCTCCTTGTCACCATTAACTTTGTCTTGTTTGGTAAAAACAGAGAAAGTTAAAGATCCTGTGAGGTTGCTTCTCTGAGTCAGATCTATTTTTTTTAAAGTAGAGCATTTAAGCATGGGTGTTTGGTAAAGCACACAGTTCATAGATTAGTTTTAAAAATGATTTACCTTCAAAGTTACTGTCAGTAATAGCATGAACTTCTTGATGGGGCAGTAAACCTTGAAGTACCCATTGCAGCGAATTGTGTGATACTGCCAAAGGAATCCATGTTGAAATGAAAAATATGAGGATCTCAAGTGAAAGCAACATTTTAGAATTGGTGGTTCAAATGAAAGGGTGCATTATGAAAACCTTTTTTTTTTGCTTTGCCTCACTCCTCACCAAATAAAGGAAAGGTTTATCGTGCAAGATCTGTATGCGATGTGTGATAACACGAACACGACATGCTCTTTTTTCTGTTGTCTTTTGTTATCCGAGAAAGTAATTGTAAGAAAACAGTAATAATGGTTTACCAACACTAACCATCACCCAGCAGCACCCATCATCACAAATTCTTGCATGTAATACTCCTTGTTTACTTTTAGTCAGTATTTCACAAATTTCAACTTATTTAAGTGTGGAATATTTAAGAAGCTCTCCCAGTAGCCAGCCCTTGGCTTTCACTATTTACTGTCTATTTTTGCTAAACTGTATGTTGAGCTTGATTACAATGCAATAAAATCCAAATACCATGTTTATGGTAATAATGGGCCAATCTAAAATGCAGTTTGTCATAATGTCACTCAATTATGATTTGGAAAAGCATTCATTTGTCTGACTAGACTGAGAATATAGTATAAAATATTAGTCTGTAGTACGCATTTCAGAGCTGAGCTTGTTTGTAGCACATAATTTTTTTGATAAAGTTTAAGAAAGTGTACAACAGTTCCCTTTTGTTACAAAAATACATAATAGCATCTTCTAGCACGCTTATTGTCATCATTGTTATTGTTGAGTTGTTACTTGTCAAAAAATAGCACGTTCATTCATGAAAATGTCTATCCCCACGATTATGCCACTGAAAGTAGCTCAGCTCAAAGGTATGCATAGATGCATAACCGAATAATAATACCAAGAAAAAAATATACGCATGCATTTCACTTAACGTGCCACTCTTATCAAAAGAATTCATATAAATTGCTATAAGTTTAACTTATATTTTCCTTGGAAAAAATGGTAGACACATGATAATTTGTAAACATTATTATCGTGTACGCTATAAAAAATACAAGAAGCTGATTTTGGACTACACAAAATTTATTAAGTGCCAGAATGGTACTTTATAAAATCGATGGGTGATGATAGGGGAGAAAAGTCTGTCCGTCTGTCTGT
>JAQIWN010001430.1:0-20709 GCA_034699025.1 Entomobrya cf. arborea Gr-Col-00668
ATTTCAATTATTTTTTAGAATTATTTTTTTTAGAATAATTCCCGTTTAGAATAATTATTTTTATAAGAACTCAATTAGAATAATTTTCGAAGTTTATTTTATCAAAATCATGTCCTCAAACGTCGTTAATTCCTTTAATAATTAGAATAATTTTCGTTATACTAGTTGTACTTAGAATACCTTTATGTCACCCATATTGGACAGCTCACATATTTGACATTGTATAATGTTCTGTCTGCTGTTTTTTTCGACTAGAAGACGCTTTTTAAAGTATTATGTTATCTCAGAAAACATTCGATTAAATGATGCCGTCGTCCATTAATTATTGTCATTTACAGCTTCACAAGAGGACTCATAGTACACCAGTGTAGTACTTACACATGTTTAATGAATTTCGACATTTAAATATTCATATGGGTATTTTAATTGTATGTTTAAATGAAACTATGATAAAAGCAAGCTTTCTAGCGTCCGTTGTCAATCCCACGTATAACTACAGATATAACATTAGGCAACCCAGTTTTCCCAACTTTCACTTTAAGATGATGCAAAAAGAATTTTAAACTCCGTCGGTCTTGTTCTGTGTATAATGTACGCTTTATTATGTACCCAAATCTGAGTACTTGCTTTTAGCATTTTAATTCATAATAACACAAAATATAAAACTTATTCACATTGATTAAATAAACAACATTATTATTTTTTGTGCTTTAATGTTTTCTTTTAAATGTTTATGAGAAATGGTAAAAATATTTTACCGAAAACACAGTTATTGTGTACTTTACTGTGCTTGCTAAGGTAGTCGCCCAAAGCAACTCAAAGCAAAACAGCATTCAGCTTTCAGTGAAACCATTATTCTGAAAGTTATGAAACCTTGTTTACGTGGGTTTGATTTCTTATTGTGCTTAATTATGACGATGGCTGATGATGTAGCCAACTGGCAAAAAAACATTCGACCAAAATTAAGGTAACCAACATCCTATTTCCAAATATTTACGTGTACAT
Organism: Entomobrya cf. arborea Gr-Col-00668; assembly: GCA_034699025.1. Lineage (NCBI taxonomy): Eukaryota > Metazoa > Arthropoda > Collembola > Entomobryomorpha > Entomobryidae > Entomobrya > Entomobrya cf. arborea Gr-Col-00668. The sequence continues at coordinate 1,006 of JAQIWN010001430.1, forward strand.
AATTTTACTCACAATAGTTATAGGTCCAAGATCATCAAAAGAAGTATAACAAAAAACAATAGAAATTTGAAAATGCAAGCATGCCATTCTTACGCTTCGGTATAAATTTTAATAAAAATGCCAGTCTGGGGAGGGTTTATCACAAGTCCTATCGAAAAGTAAGTTTTCTAGAAGTTTTGCACGCTGATTAAGAAAGTCATAAACATTTTTTCGAACGACAAGTCTAACATACATGCACATTCGGAAAAAAATAGTTATGATTTTCTAAATCAATATGCAAAACCGTTCTAGAAAACACACATATGATAAACATTTGTAATTACGCACCCCCAGACTTGCATTGTAAGACTTTTTTTAAATCAACAGATCTGTTAAATAATGAAAAGGTATTGTGTCTGAATTAATAACTTTGTAGTTGTATTAACTGTGCTGCAAATCTTAGGCTTCGTTGTTATTTCTTAATAATTTATGTTTTCTGTTTAGAATATATTGTTACAGTTTAGTTATAGTATTAGAGCAATTTAGTACTCTAAAAATTTAGGCTGAACAAAATCACTTCAACACTTCAAGATTATTAGTATAGTGTACTTTAATAAGAAATAAGCTAAATCAGTTTCTCATCTACATACAAGCCAACAGGCTATTGAGAATTTGTTTGTAGGTTCTCATAACATTTCAAATTAAATTATTGTCATAAGTGTGTACAAAATGGTGTATAAATGATACATACATTTAAGACGCTTCACTAAAATTTATGCATTGGTGCTGTAACTCTTCTGCTTTTACAAAATTATGTTAGGCGAAAAGAGAAGCTTGAAAAATAATGTATATATATTGTTAAAAAACATGAAACAACCATAACAAATAGTTATTCTTTTCTAGTAATGAAAGCCACTCACTCTGTTAACGAACGCATTGACAGCAACATGGAAAACATGCAGCGCCAGCTCATAAATAATTTAGAATAAAAGACTCGTCCCTCTAAAAACGTATTTAGGTCATTCTGCAAAAATTAAAACGCTAAAAAATTCTGACGAAGTGTTAACATGAATTCCATGTCATAATATGCAAACAATTTAAATTTTTCTGACAATGAACCATATGAGCGTTCAAACCTCAATAACGTTTGATTGCAGTATTTTTGGAATAATTACTTCTAAAACTGGAGCGTGCAAAATTCCAAATATTGCTAAAATATCATATGAATGAATTTTTGAGCCTGTGGTGGCGTTGAATTATGAAAACTTCATGTTATGCTTGTAATTAAACTATCAACGTTTGCAGCGTACGGTTTCCAATTTTGAGTGAAAATAAACATAAAATGCTTACAAAGTTTTCATTCATTGAGCATTTTGCTGAAAAATAGTATGTAATCAGCTATTGCATCGTCAGGACGGAAATTTTGCGCTTCTTAAATTATATTAACCCGAATTTCTTTCATCCTAATTCATAATATGGCAATATAAATATAGTTTTGATGTTTACAGTGATGGATTTTTTGCAAAAGGTCTATTCTATTACATTTCCTGAAATCAAAAATTTCGTGATGGAATAAGTAATGTTTAAGCCAATTTAAATACAAATTCACATTGTGGTTACTACTTTAAAAGCATGCAAATCCTCAAAATGCAAAAGCTCGTAAAAAAATTATTTCATGGATGCATTTGAGATAGAAGATTTTTAGTTCGAAAAAAATGGCAAAAGTAAGGTTATGGATTTTTGTATGGTATACAAACAATTCTGTCTGAATCAACGTAGTCTGTCTAAAGTGACCGTTCGATAATGCAACGTCATAACCAGCTATTTGAATTTTTCTCCGTTCAGTAGATTTCTACACAAATGGGATCCATTTTGGCAATATGGAAATGAGCATTTCTCTAACCTTTTTGTCAAAAAATGTATATGCCACAGGATTCACACAACTTGAACTAACCAGCCTTTTAGCATTTGTATCCTGGCACTAAAATATAGTCAACCAACTCAACAGAATTATGAGAGAGTTACGACACCAATCATTTTGACGACCTCACGTCTCTCTTTCTTGAACATCTCTCTGATGGTTCCGTCTGAAGCAACAAGACTGACACCATATCATACTACTTGATACAGAGATAAGTTGCAGAAGAAGACCGTAACATAGCATTATATTGGCGATGAGCAAAAAGATTTTGCCGTAATAATCATCGTTCCATATTTCCACGCAATAAGAAAATCCATCTTCTTCAGAAATAATGACATCAAATAAAACTGCCAACTACCGATGAAACAGCTGTTAAAAGAGCATAAGTCCATATTGAGCAAATGGTTCTCCAGGCTTTAGTTTTTTGATTGACCATGTGATCAGTAGGAAGCTCCGTAAATAGCCAGACATCTAAAATAAAATAACCGTTAGAAGAGAAATAAGAATTTACGCAACCAACAAAGATATCACATATCTGAAGTAAAATCCTGTCATTTCATATTACTAAATTTTCTCATTAAAAATAATTACGTTGATGCTTTACAATACGCTTTCATTGCACTAGCTTTGTTACGTAAAGTAAACAAAAACAAAAACAAAAATTATGTTATGTGGGATTGTGTTTACCTGTCCAGCGAGATTACAGCAAGACTGTAGGCTGAAGCACGTACGGATTGGCAGTTCACGTACGCAACAGCGTTGTACACGAAGGGTCCCAGGATCTAGGCTAAAAAGAACAGAGAGGATTGGAATAATGGAACACGTAAGAGAATATGTTGTACTTTGAACTTTGTTTTGTTTATTGTAGGGAAATATAGTCATTATTTGTATACCTTGGAAAAGATGTTAGCCAATAGTGTAGGGCATATATAGAACACATTAAAAAGTCTGACACTGCCAAGTTCATAACAAACATATTTGTCACAGATCTCATTCTGGGTCTCCGCGCAGAATTACTAAGATGACCATGAAGTTTCCTATTACCCCCATGACCAAAATTAACAGATATGCTATGGTTAGTGTTATCGTTCAATTGCAACTGTGACGGAAATATAGTTCGTCGTAAATATTACACTAGCTTTGGGAGAGCTAATTAGCAGCAGAATACAAATAAGAGTTTCGAGAAAGGAAAACATTTTCACTTTGTGAAGTGCCATTGCCGAATTCCTTCGAGCTGGTCACAACCGACCAAAAAAAGTCGTCCTTTGATTTGATGTTTACAAATGAAGAACACTCACTAACATTTTTTGATAGAAACTCGTCTCCTTTTTACGAAAATGGAGCAGTCGTAATAAATTTTGTCGTAGAGCTAAGAAAGAAATTTAATGTTAGTATTCATTAGAGCTATATGGAAAATAAGCGTATGATTTTCATTATTGCTTTTCGTTATGTTCTATCACCAAGCGTCATGGGTCATAGATTCAACAATAGACTAAATAGCCAAATATATTACAGTGCAAAAATTGGCACGTTTCGTTCCGACCAATAATTTCCGGTAAGTTTTCCCAACTCATGCTCGGGAAAATGCAATGTGATAACAGGTGTTCATTACTATTTGGATTGGATGTTTAATTTTTTGTTAAGCTTTTGTAATCACGACAAAAAAAACGCAAGTATGCTTTACAAGTAACACATAATTATTTTGCGATACGTTAAGTGTTTTCTATGTTTCTTATTTAAAATCACCATAAAGAATTAGTGATGTAATGTACGTCTCGATTTTATATAGAAAGTGCTAAGCTTATGTCAGATTTAATGGTTTAAAATATGATGCATGGTCAAAATACATATTGAGCTTATTAGTAACTTGTCGCAAATTTGTACATGCTTGGTAGATTTTTAGAGATTGTCTAAAACGAAGAACTATAATACTTGGAGCGTCATTAAAATATAAGAGATTTGGAAAAAAATTATACTTTTAAAAACGGTATTCTTTAGACGCAAAAAGATCGCACATGCTATTTTAATTCGTTTTATGGAGGGAAAAGCTTCAAGTATAAAGTAGGTGATACTGTAAAACTTCACTGGAGAAATAGTAGAGACACATTAATATAGAGCGGACAAGATTTCATTTTTCTTCAAAAAGCCAAAATTTCCCCATGTTAATCAAATGAGATGTACTTTATCTCAATAGCAACAACTGATGTTGTCCCCTCTATCTTTGTGTCTCTACTGGAGAAATAATAAAAACTTCGTTGTTACGTAATCATTTTTATCTTAATATCAACATATTTTTTTACCTTAATATGAAATTTATGGTCTTAAACAGGGTCATCACTCGGTTTTAGCAAAACGATGTTGCAACACCTTATTTAGTATGTGAAAGTTAACCGCCGTTACAAAATTAACCTAATGTTTTTATCGATTTTGTTGTTTTGTTTGGCAGTTTTGGTAGGAAGTGGTTCGTTTTAATTACTGAAGAAACTGTCTAGAATATCGGCTTAATTAAAAATAAAAACCTACATCAGTTTCAACGTTTCACAACAAAATATTTGTATTATGATGTGCTAGTAACACTATAGTTATACAATAAATTTTGAAGTAATCATCTGTATAACCTCATAATAATTATAGTTAAATCAGAAATTTCATAACGCGAACATATGTATCTGCAAAGTAAACTATCACATGAAACTTATTTGTAAAATATACCATTGTGCAAAATAAAATCCTACGACTAAACTTTATATTTCAATAGTTTTTTGTGTGTTTAGTCGTGAAAGGCGTAAATATTTACGCTTACGTACCTTTAAAAGCGTCCTACCATACGCCTACAGTTTTCATTTGCGTAATTTTGTTGTTCAAAATCTTAAAAATAATTTGTGTAAATAATAATAACTGATGTAATAGTTTGTTTATAAAATGAGATTATATTTGCTGCCTCTCTGAAGTTATACAATGTAAATGAAAAAATGTTACACCAGAATATTATGCTATGATAATGACGTGAGAAAATAAGTAGACAAAATTTTAAAATGTAACTTATCGTGAAGGAGAGCCTTGCTCTTTTATTACGATTTAACGGACAATGATTCCCTAATGATTACATTTGCTCCTTGTAGACTTTACTTTTAATTATTACGTAATATTAATGGAAAATCAAAACTGAAGGAAACAGGTAGATTATTTTACTAATACGACCACCATTTTCTCGCTGACTTTTAACCACACTTCATTTTTATATTTATTCACATGCTGCTACTTCATATTAAGACTCCACTTCATGGATAATTTGAAATCGTAAGTATGGTATAATTAAAATGTATGAAAAGTCATAAATCTGTAGTGTTTTTTTAAATCAATTGGTAACAATGTTTTGGTGGTTAGAATTAAAATCACTTACTCTAAGCTCCGCTTTTGATAGGATGTAATATTTGCAAGAGGTCATTCTATTTTTAGAATTTATGAATTATTTTTCCTTCTAAAATTTAACTTGTATAAAAAGCAAAAACGAAAACCCTAGTCATTTATGTCACAAGTTTGATCTAATTTTGCTCTAGGTATTACCACTACACATGTCAAAACATATTTTTTAGAGGTCAGAGTCATGTAGAAATATACCGGAAAATAAATTTGTTCCGGTAAAGTTCTAAATGAACACGTTTGTCACGAATTTGTCGAGACTTGTTAAATTCTCCTGACCCTGGGATGCAGCAACAGTAGTTCTTGGTGAAAATATCATTAATTTTATCTTGCTTTTTTAAGAACATTTCTTACTGCTCTTTTAAACTTATTAAAGAATGGTAAAAGTTTGCACTCGGCTGAAACTTCTGTATAATCTTGTAAAGGCGAAGGTATACTAACTCAACACCATAACATCATAATCTTAACTTTGTGGGGCAATTTGCTTTGCTGTGTGATCTTTGATGCACAAGCAGTAAGAAGATTCTGGATTAACTTTAAGCAAATCAAGGGTTTCTGCTCTGCCTATTCTTAAAAAGTTTGCAAAGTATTTACTTGATTCAAGGTTATAGTAATGCGATGAATACTTTTAATTCATGTATGACATCAAAGGAAAACAGTTTACAAGGTTTGATAACAAAAGGTGAAATATAATCCACTATCACAGAATCCGTGTAGTTTTTATTTAACTTTTTGACGAATCTGCTCCGAAAAGTCAGTTGAAAACAGTTACGCAGGTAACTGTCCCTTAGGCATGTCAATTAAAAAAGAAGGAATCGTCAAAAAGTTTTTATTCGTGTTTGCGGCAACGTCAAATTTATCCAATGTACTTGGAGTCTAGGTAAGCCAATTCGTATATTGTCAACGAATTTTCAGTATCTTTTCATTTTAAAATAAATTGGTCTTAAGCTCATATTCATGTGGTCATTTTACATTTTCCTTAAAGATCATAAATAAAGAGAGGGTTGTAAGTAGACCAATATGACTTTGCTTTTTTGTGCACACACTTTCCCATCTAAGTTGATATAAATAGTAGAAGCAAGTGACTTCAGAAACGTTTCATAGCATAAGTTATAGACGATATTCAAATCTAAACTAACGAGGTTTTAGAATAGCTCTTATAGACTTATGGCTCTCAGTTTTTACCCAGTAAATACGTATACTCGTTGGTTCAGTGTAGGATTAGTAGCGTATTTACGCTACCAAGGTCCTGATCCTAGACTGTAGTTGGATTAAAATTCAACTAATATAAATACTATTTTATTTCAATACATATAACTGCTTTTTAAATGTAAGTTACCATTGACAATCTAACAACTTTCTTTTTAGCAAAACCTGCAAGACCTTCCCCAAAATACAATTTTGGTTGCTAATGATTTCACTAGTTTATTTGATTTTCACAAACTTTTATCTTTTGAAATGGATTTTCTAATTCGGTCAATGTCCTGAGCAAACCAAATTTGGCAGTCAATTATGTAGTCCTCAATGAAACAACCTGAAATTTGTGAACTTGCCGTCAATGAATGATGCAGAATTTTCCTACTTTTATAATTGGTTTTCTTATTACAATAAAATTAATGAACTATATATATGGCTCTACTACGTACAACTCGCTGGTTATTTTACACTCAGAAAATAATCTTTGTGCATTCAACAACTTGATTACAAATTTATCAAAGAAGCCATGTAAAGTAAGCTTTTTGTTTGTATTTCCTTCATCATGCACAAAAAATGCTGAAACTGAGCTTTTTCTGAGGCAAAACAAAGGACCAAAAAGCAACTTTTGAAGTAGAGGAATATTCCATGCATATTTGTTTCATTTTTTAACATAGTCATTTTGTATGCCTTTCACCACAAAAAAACTTCTGTCTTTCCAATATATGGATATACTTTTGCCGTTTGGTACTTTATACAATAAACGCTGAAAACACAACCTTTGAGCGAGGTTATTGCACACTTGTTTGCACTTTCTTTTGTTCGGTCCATGTTGTAAAATATGTAGTACGAAACCATGTTCTCAATTAGGGCTGCCCGTCCAATTTTTAATGTTGTGTATAACATTGATAAAAAGAATTACGCGAATTGAAACTCAACCAACCAGAATAAATAATGCTACGTATTCTGTTTCCATATTCAACAAATGTTTTCAAATGTTACTATGAGTCCATTTGAGTGTTTTTTCTACACACATTGTGACTTGGTTTGTATTTTGTTTGCAATATATATTATTTTAGCATAACTTATGCATTTACTTATTGAACACCTTTTGGAGTACCAAAATTTTGTGATAAATCCAGTTAAAGCTGCTCAAGCTTTTTATAAAACCTAATCTGTTCCAGGGGTTTTAACTGTCCTCAGTTTTGAAAACTGCACTACCAGTTGGTTAAAAAAATGTATAAAAGCCGTTGGAGTTGATAGCTTAAACGTTAGAATGACGATGGACATGTACTTAAACAACGTTTGAGCAAATTTTGCAACTCGGGGACATTAAGCATTTAATCTATTTGTTACACAAGGCAAAGTTGTAACTTTTTCTGCCATTATTTTAGCAAATTTCTAAAGTAACAACAACACAATTTGTACACACTTTGTAAAAATGTCATGATGACCAATATAACAATACTGCTTTTAAATTGTTTACAATATATAAATCCAGTAGTACCGTTTTTGGCTTACTAACTTATATTTGTGTTATTATAGACCTTGTTGGTTTCTAAACCTTAACAAAGTGTACATTTTAACTCTAATAGGTTAACGCCTACTATCATTTCACCTCTATTTAAAGAAACCATGTTTTGGGTAAGAAGAAAGGAGACACAAATAGCAGCAGTTGTTGCCGAAGTAGTTTTCTTGCTACGATGTACACAAAATATTTATATTTCTCTCCTGTTTGTGCCCCTTACCAGCCAAAAAACCTGAATAAACTGTTGAATGCTCCGACAGAAATAAATGTGTTTATATCGTATTTCAAAAGACTTTCACTCAGATTTCTAAAAAAAAATTCTCATCATTCCGCTGACTGATGATAGTGCTTTTACCTCTAACATGTTTTGATCATTTATGTATGAAATAAAAATGTCTTGAAAGTTAGAATAGTTAAATATTTGTTAGAATAGGAAATTCAGGTAACATCGTAGTTTCAGATTACCTGATTTAAATTAAATAGTATTTGTGTATTTTTAACTTTGATATTGATCAATGGTTTGTAACTTATCAAAGTAAGGAAAATAAATATAATATACTGCACAGAAAGGATATCTGTTTGGATGAATACATAAATTGTAAGAACAATTTACCGAAAAAAAATATTACAAACTTGAAAACAAGGTTTCCATCTACTTCGTAGTTTTTAGACCATTTAGATGTATTTATAGGTCTGTAATCTGTATAATACACAGATTACGGTCATTCAATCAAAAGAACTATTGAGGTACACCAGTGCTAACAGAGAAAGCGGAAACCTATTTCATGGATGGATTTAAATTTTCTAATTTTCGAATACTTTATTACGAATTTTTATTGCCTACTTGATGTTATCATTACCTAACATATCTCAAAAAATACACATAAGCTCCCTTTTGAAAAGTTCTGCTTAAGATTATTAATGTTTTCCCAATATTTTTTAAAGACTCACATGAGAATACATTTTCTAGAATATTTTTTTATTGCGTTTCGTAAAAAATTTTTTCCATAGATCAGCAAAAGCTTTAAGTTAATCCATTATTACGTAACTACATAAAAAACGGAGAAAGAATATTCACCTGTGCAGTCTTCTTTAATTATAGTTACCAACATGGGAGTTTATTTCAAAGAAATTCTGAAGAAAGGATAAAAATTAAATGGAAATCCCACTTCATATCAAAAGATCAACTTTAGTACATCTGGCTACTTGTCCACAAATTTTATCAAAGAATGTGTCATATTCCAGGTGGTCACAAAGACAACATAAAATACATCTTTGCTATTCTTGGAACACAATTACGAAAACAAACAAGGTAAGTAAGGGTTTGCCATAATTATTTGATTTTGATATTAATATGTTTTTATGTTTTACAATATTCTCTAATAACATGTGATTCGTTAAATATTAGTTTGAGTAATTACGCTGCAATTGACACACGCTCTGTGTAGGCGTAGACAACTACGCTGTGTGAAGTTCACTTGAGAGTAAAAGGAAAAATTGAGTTCATCGATCAGGAAGCTACATTTGTGGTTGGTACTGTACCTAATTTGACTAGTCCATATGCCCTTCCGTATTTTTCTTTTCTTCAAGAGTTCATTAACTTTAAGATTAGTATTTCCAATCACTCTGATATAAATGAGTTCTATCATTTTTGGTCTTAGGTACTCAAAGATTCGAGAAATAAAAAAAGTTAAAGTTTAACTTCGTAACAGCAGCACATTCTGTGACGACCTTTTCGAGTACAAATACAAAAATTATGTGTACACCTTTATGGTTCGCTTAATTGAACGATTTAATTAACAGCACTAATGAAGGCAACACAATTACTGAACTCTTTTTTAACATTCTTGGGTTTCCGGGAACAAACAACTAATATTTATGTGTCCTTGACTAGTTGTTTTAACATGTTATTTTTTTAAAGTTTCCTTATTAATTCACAAAAAATCTAATTTTATTACAAAGTATAGGACCATAATTAATAAATACGTATTACGCTGCGTGTTTGTTTTTCTTGACTTTACTCTTGCCCGTTTCCCTTTATTTCGTAATCCTTGAAACCCACGAGTAAGCTGGTAGTTATCCTTCAAGATAAAAAGGCTTGAAAATAACCCACAATTTTTAATCTTGTTTGTTTTGGATTAAAGCCCTTTCACAAAGCTGTAAGTTGTTTGTTTTCCCTAACTTTAATAATTAAGAAGCCATTAACTAAGAAAGTAATATTTCAATGGTGGATTTTAGTGTGGGTATAAACGGTATTATTGGGTTGGGTCAACAAGACAAGAAAGCAAAAACACTTTTAATCAAATCATATTTCCCTTATTTTCTTTATGCTAAAAAATACCACCGAAGGTGTAAAGCTCAAATTGTAAACAAATAGTTTTCTATTAACTGAAGTCTCAGCGTTCCCCTGTCAAAGCCTACATACTGGTATCTGACATCTTCATTGAATGAATGCCCTCTGCTAAAGTACTTTCTCTCATAAAAGGAACACAGATACTAACATTTTTTTCTCGCAAGATGTCGTGACGCTGATTTACGGCAGTGATGAAATATCCATTAATATTACTACCATAATAGGTTTTAGACGCTGTTGGACGTGCTGAATCTAAAATAAATATGAATACAAGGTTTATTTGCCTTTCATGTAAAACATTTTACCTTTTCCAAATCAAAATATCTACAGAAGCAGAATTCGTGCACTTCAAACAAAAATCATATAGCAAGTCCAAAAGCATATAGTTTGGTACAATAATGTAATATTTTAAACTTGCTACACTACAAACCACATAGTATATGTGTAATATTTGGGACAAAATACATTCTATCATATTTTTTGACCCAAAATATAACAAAACTAGATGCTCTCAAACTCGAAGTGCTTTTACGCATCATATTACTACACAATGAAAATTTACGCCCAACATAAAATCCCTGTGTCTTCTAGTTAAGCTAACGTATTATTTTTCAAAAGCGTTTGCTTTGCATTGTTTGATTTGGAGTTCAACGCTATTCGTTTCTTAAAGGAACACAGAAATACCACTAGGGGCAGAAAACAGTACCATAATTATTGCCAAAAGCATATATTTGTTCTAGGATATTGCTGACGAAAGTAATGATACTTTTAGAATGAACATTTTTTAACTCTACTGCTTTACATTTATTCTATTTTAAGCCTACCACTAATGACAAACTAAATTTTGTACATATTGTCGTTTTATCTTTTTTTTCATGTTTTGAAATAATTAATAAAACAAGTAACGTTGAAAGGTAGACCAGATGCTATAGGACTACCTTAACAATTTTATTCTTGAATTTACTTCATTTTACTACAGCTCTATGCAAAACGTGTTAATTTTAAAATTTATTGCTGCAAAGGTTTGAAAACAATACAATTTTCCCAAACCTAAGAATAATTTTTACTTTTTTGAAGCTTTAGCATTTATTCTCATAACAAGCATAGTTACATTGTCTCATTAAAATAAATATATTGAATTAAGCATGCATTGTCTCATTGCTAAAAATTTAAGTTCTTCTTTTGCATTAGACAAGTGTATTGTGTTGGTCGTAACGTATTTGTGCTTTAATGTTTGTAAAACAGAAAATAAATTCAAGCAAATATGAATTTATTTTTTTGTAAATATCGTAATTTAAAATCCAGAAGACAAAAAATTGCGAAGTAATACCTAAAGTTGACTATATGGTTTTATTTGTACTTGCTATGGAAACCGAAGAAAGGCTGTGGCTTTACTATTCTTAGTTCTCATGACACTTATAATTTGTGCATAATTTGATTTTAAGCCCGCTTCGTTGTGTGTCTTTCATGTTTCAAGGTTACTTTAGACGTAGCTTCGCTACATAATTTAATGTCCAGAGGCAATACTTCTCTGACATAAATTTTAATTTCACCCCCTTAGCGAAAAGCGATTTAAATTGTGTTACTTTTCGAGCAGAATGCTTTTATGTGGAAACAAATGCTCAGACACTGATTTTAACCGACACAAAAAGTCTAACGCTGAATTTCAACAGCTAATTACTAAAGGAAAAAAATATGGACACGTAACAAAAATGTGGCAATGGAATATGATATGTTCTTAGTGGCGCCGCACATCTTTTTATAACACTTAAAACTGAAATTAAATCAGGCCTTCGCATCGAAAGCGGTACCTGGCCTTTTGCACAATGAATACTCGAACTAGCTTGGCTATAAAGTTCAATCTACAAAGTTTAGCTTCATCAAACGAAGGAGAAAATAAACAAGATTATATGAGCGGTAGACAGTTATAATTGAATATTTATCATGAGTCTTCTGAAATATTTATATGCACACCGATCCAAAGCATGTACAGGTGACAAAATTTTCATCCTTTTAAATTACATTTCTCTCATTATATTCCAACAAATATGTTGAGGCCTTGAAAATCAAGTTCGTTAAGCCTACTGTATGCATGCGTCATTGCCAACTCAGTGTTAAATTACAAGAAAGATGTTTGAATGTCATAAAGACATTTAGTTTCAGCCTAAAAGTATATTGTTACTAATACATTACAACATCAGTGCATTGACAAGCAAGTATAATGACAATGAAATAAAATAACTTTAAAGTTGAGATATCAGTTAGGTTGAATCAGTTATTAGCCATTGCTTTAGCAAAAGCAAAATTTTCACAAAGGAAGTTAAAAAATAACCTGTATTTATATTTTGAAGGAGAAACAAACGAGTTATTTGAGATGAGCAGAGCTATTTTTTCCTTAAAAAGCAGAACCATTTTCGTATTTGGTAAAGATTTGCCAAATCGAACTTTTATTTTACAACTAGCCAAATATTTTACGTGAAAACAGACAATCAGTTCAAATACGGAGTTTTGTACAAATTCATGTAAAACTTTCATTATTAAGGAGCGTATGTCATAAAGTCTGAATACCTTTTGCATGACATGCACACGGTCTGAATTTAGTAGCTTGGTAAGCATAACCAGTTATCAAAACTGAAGCATAACTTTACTAACGTAGTAGTATGATCAATTCCAGAAAAATACTGTAAACACGCATATATGGAAGTATCGAAGAGTGACCATTTTAACACATCCTAAAACGAACGCATCTTCTGACATTCGGAACCAATTTTTTTAACTCCATGGCACGGTGTAAAACGAATTCAAGCTGCCAAGGTACAAGCCTTCGTCTGAATCAGTTAGCTCAATGTTGAGCTATCGTTAATATAGACTGACACAGAAGCTGAAACTAATTTGTTAATTTTGCTACATAATAACAAGTCCTGAGTAACTATCGACCGTTTAGTAAGCTCAGGTAAGCGTGAAGCTTGATGTCTTGGTTTTTCACTCAGCACTAGTTTATAACTTGTACAACTTGTGAGAAATGTGATGAATTTGTAACTGTAGGTATTCCAGGAAACATTTTCTTATTTAATGTCATTAAATACACAGAGACGTAACTATAGATTTTCCATGAGGGTGCAAGGGTAAAACGGGCCCCCTAACATATTATGAACAAAAGCTCGAACGAAAACTAAATTAAAAGACTGTTCACAAGTAATCTCAAAGCAAAACGATTTTATATTACACTAAGCAACAGTATACGATTTCAATTACTCGCAATTAACCAAATGAAATGGGACACATCAATGGAAAAATAAATTTTACACCAAAAAATAAATGTGCATTACAAATACATGTAATCATTTGATGTAACAATAACAACCCGTCATTAAAATAGAGTTGGTTTGAATTGGACATCAATGAGCCTTAACAAAAATCTCTATCATTTTGTCTTCTAACTCGTGTGGGTTAGAGTTGTCACTCACCCGCTGGTACATCATAAAAAAATAAGGGAAATCTGGAATTTTGTGACAAATACGAATGTTTAATTAACCGTATCCTAATTTTACTTTAATGCTTCAATATTATTTCAATGTTTTTGTCAATGTTTTTATTTTAGGGCTTATGTTGTGAAAATTAGCACTTGAATTTGTGCGAATTATCTTTCAAACTGATAAAAGTGTTATTTTATTTTATCTGAATAGTCAAATGACTAGACGGATATTAATTTAAACGATTTAATTAAATAAACGTTTGGTTATTAATGTTTACTTGCTTCCACACAAATGAGCCTAAAATTTCATACTAATAGTCATTAAATTGTATACGAACACTCTTATACGTATAGTCATTCGATTTGATATAAAACGATTATTTGACTTTGTAAAAGTAGTCATTCGATTTAAACAAATAATCACTTAATTTTTTAAGAAGGGTTTTTCAAATCGTACAAATATGCATTCAAATTCTTACTAAAGAATTATTCAATTTTGTACAATTCATCATTTGATTTTATAAGAATGGTTATTCGAATTAATACGAATGTTTATTCGATTTAATACGAATGGTTATTCGACTTAATACAAATGGTTATTCGATTTAATACGAATGGTTATTCGATTTAATAAGAATGGTTATTCGGCTTAATACGAATGGTTATTCGACTTAATACGAATGGTTATTCGACTTAATACGAATGGTTATTCGAGTTAATACAAATAGTTATTCGAGTTAATACAAATGGTTATTCGACTTAATACGAATGGTTATTCGATTTAATACGAATGGTTATTCGACTTAATATGAATGGTTATTCGATTTAATACGAATGGTTATTCGACTTAATACGAATGGTTATTCGATTTAATACGAATGTTTATTCGACTTAATACAAATGGTTATTCGACTTAATACAAATGGTTATTCGACTTAATACGAATAGTTATTCGACTTATTACGAATGGTCATTCAACTTTATAAGAATGGTTATTCGACTTCATAAGAATGATTATTCGGCTCTACACGAATGGTTATTCGACTTCATAAGATTGATTATTCGGCTCTACACGATTGGTCATTCGATTTTACACAAATAGTCATTCGATTTTACACGAATAGTCATTCGATTTTACACGAATAGTCATTCGATTTTATAGAAATGTTCATTTAAATTTTTATGAGTAGGTACTTGCTTACATATAATTAAGTATTTGGTTCTATGCAAATATTCTTTCGATTTAACAAAAAACGTTCAATTTTTTCAAAGTTGATTTGATTTTATAAACAAATAGTTATTTGAAGTTGTACAAGTAGTCATTCAGCTATTTGAGAATGTTTGGTAGATTAAAAACTAATCTTTAGTTTTTCTATACCAAATAATCGTTCAACTGTGTTTTTTATACAAAAGTCGACTTTATTTTCAATGAATTATCTTTTGATTGCATACAAAAATATGCATGATCTCAAGTAAAATTCTTGCGACTTCCTTCGAATGTTTATTGAATACATTCGTATAATCATTAAATCCTTATAAAGTTTCGTTCATTGTACTCTAACGTAAATTTTTATTAGTACCTGTTGACCCAATTTCTTTTAAAAGTTCTTTCACACATTTCATTGATACATTCGGTTTCATACGACAAATCAATTTATAAACCTCAATTTTCTAAATTTAAAACGATCCCATATTTAAATTTATGCAAATAATCATTGCAATCAATCCGATTAATCACTTTTGCCAAATTTTAATTTCCAGGCTTTTTCAGCCTGAGGAAATTGTAAATAAACATTGATAGAGTTCTCACGGCGATCCCAAACCCATCGAGCTACTCATGAGTTGTCTATATGGCCAGGCTCGATAAGCTCATTGAGCTACCCGGTACTTTTCTAAATACGATTTTGTATGTATCACCATGTAACCAAAATAACGAGAAAAAATTCAAACAAAAATAAAAAATTTTCCACGGATTGCCATAAACGGCAATGTTAAATTTGAGTTACCGGGTTTACTCATTCATGAGACTCATGAGTTTCTCTTCAAAATTTTCAAAGCTCACTTACAAACCCGGGTCTCTATTTATCATTCCCTAGTTACGTTATAAAATATCTGTTTTTGTTATAAATATGAATGTACGTTATTTTCTTCCCGGGCGTTTCCTAAATTAGGCAGTCAAATAAACCAGTTAAAATCCTACTAAGATTACTAAAGTGTGAAAAATTTCCACTATCTGATAAACGCAATAAAGAAAAAGCATGAAGCCTCAAATGAATTGTGTCAAGTTACATCAATAGAAGGCTAAAGGAAACGGTTTCCCATTAAATTGAGTAACCAGAAACGTATTGCTATGATTATGTTACATTTTTATCATTCGTCAATATTTGTTTGAAGGGCCCTGCGGGCCCTTCAAACTTCAAGCTTTCGCGGGCCCGGGTGCGCCGCACCCCCTGCACCCCCCTATTTTCGTCACTGTAAATACAGTAAGAAATCATTTCCTTTCACCGCAAACCTCGTATCTCATACATTGCAGCAATGAATAACGTTATGTTATCATTATATTATGTCGTGGGATATCATGTACTGCTGTGAATCATATACCTAAACTTGCTTGAAACTGAATGAGTTCTAAGGTTTCAACGAAAATGCATAAATTCACATGTGTACATCTCTGCAGACGATTTCACAATGACTTGAATTTAAGAACACAAAGTTAAACTAATTTGGTCACTCAACCATGGTTAGTTAAAAAGATATGCATGCTCTACTTTTGCTGAATATTTGTAAGATTCCACAGTGTAAAAGGTCTCCTTTAGAAGCAAACTTAATTAGGTTTTGAGGCTTTTCTTAAATTTCAAAGAATAAAGTTGTTATACATACGTATTACAAATTATTTTATGTTTATGGTGTATATAATATTTACAAAGTAATAAGCTCACTTATTCAATGCAATTTATGCTTCAATTTACCCAAGTATACGCATCGTATCAGTACTGCCAAAACAAAACCAACAAAAACCAATTTTAGAGTTTTTTTTAAATAAAGACATTGTGAATCTTTTTAATAAATCAATTTGCAGAAAAAGACAAAATCATATATTTATGGGTGCAAATATTGTGCCAGTTTTATTTCCTTCAGTTTACGGAATAAGAGGACTTTACAGTTGAATTTTTTTTAGATGTATCCATTATTTATTATTATTAGGAAAATTATTATTAATGTGTAATATTTATATTCAATATTCACTTACTTGTCTGTATTTTATTAAATTAACATGACTTAGCCAATGATACCATTTGAATGATATTTCGGTTGTTTGCGATCACAAAGGAAACAAAAATTCAATTATCAATACACGGTGAGCGATTGCATTAAAATCATTTAGGAATACATGTATTTGTAAGCATTTATTACGAAACTGATTCAGGATCGAATTTAATGAACGAAATAATTATCCGTTCTTTCTAAATAAGTTGTCAGACACTGTAATTAATATTAAGGCATCAACAACTACTTTAGCTCAACACCAATGTACACACCTTCAGTAATCTTTGATTCTTTGTGATGGTTAATCAAGTAATCAATATCGATAAATTCTATTGATACATACTGGCCTAAGTAACGTCTGATTAGATTAGTTATTTTAACTTGAACAAAATTTCGTTTAATGATTCAAAGATACTTTCTAAGCTAACCTTTGCACAACACCGTTCAAGTAACTTGTTAGGTTAGTAATTATTATCTCAGAACTGTAAAAAAGTAGGCTTATATTGAATTTCGAATAACAATTTACACGTAAACAACTTTTTTACTAATGAGTGTAACAATAACCAAGTAATGTAAAGGAATAACTGTTTCTACACGAAATAAAATGTTAAATTTGAAAATATTTGTTTGTGAAGTGAAGAAAAACAAGTGGGTGAGCTTATTGAAATAAAATGATTATATTTAAATTTCTGCATATTTATATTTAATTCAAATTGTTAATGTAAAGCAATTGTCGGAGTAGGATGGACTGAGATTAAACTAAATAAGCTTAAGCTTAGCAGAAACGAGCACCATCATTAGTGTAAAATGTAAACAAAAATGTTTCTCAATTTTTGTGTCATTGTACTTTGTCAAGAAAAGACGAAACCAAATGTATAACAACAATTTATGGGAAACTTAATAATTAACCTTAACTACTTTAAACTAATGTAAGAAAACATGTTTTTCATGTCGCCTATCAGAAATTTTGAATCAGCTCCCCAGTTCGTGTTTTTGTTCCACTTTGAAGCTGACTAACAAAAGCCTGTAAACAAGGAAGTTAAAATTAATCAGAATCCTATTTTTCATTTTACGCTCATTTATTTGAAGAAAGTTTTTTCCGGATACAAATATCCGATCGGTAATGATGTCGAAATAACATATCCTTTATGTAGAATCCTCTTAAAGTCTTAAGTATGAAACTTTTTAGCTGTAGGGAAAACCAAAGTTCAAAGATTGAAATACGGTTCAAGAAATTCTTGCGACTTTGGGGAATCCCCATTGATAACTTAAGAGCATTTTCCCTTGAAACTACTCATAGTTTTCTAAGGAATAAGAGTGAAATTTAGTTTTCTCTTCTGGTATTAATTTTGCACAACAGAATCTTGTTGTGATTTCCCTTGATACCTAATAATATCGTAAACTACAAGGCGTAAGTTATCAGGAAATTTTCTTGACTTCCAATGAATTTGATGCCTACAAAAAAACTAAAGTTATATGAATTTTGAATATAAACATGAGACCAGGCACGCCGTAATAGAGTGGACTGCGTGGGCAATGCCCACGCAAGAAAAACTCTGCCCACCTAAAAAAATGTGGGTCCACGTGGGCACAAAAAAGAAAAAAATGACATTCGAAATAATTTAATCGACAGTGATAATTGCCTTGTATTTTGAAATCTATACAGAAAACTCTACTTTGTTCAAAGTTCAGTTAAATTCACTTGTGCAAAATTAATTTTTCAGAGGTAAGAATTCAAGTAATTAAGTCGGTTTTGTACATAAATTTTAATAAATTTCGCTCAAAAACAGTAAGTTTCATAATTCAATTCACGATAGTCACAAAATGCTGGCTATTGTTGGACTTCCCGAATTTAGCTAAATAAATATTCCTGAATAAGCTTTTAGGAATTTACGAGATGATTTATGATTTGAGTCAAGGCTGATATATTCCACAGCCAGAAATTTTCCTGTCAACTTTTGTAGGTAAAAATTTTATACGATGAGATCTGTGTCCAATACCAGTTTTTCACCGTTACCTCAGCCAGGGTAAATTTCTAACTAAAATGTAGAACTAAAATATACGCTACTTGTTAAACCGCTTTATGCGCATTTACTAATTTTTGGGATAACTAGCAGATGACTTAATTAATACCATTAGCATTTTACTGTTTCTGTAAACACCAATTCGGTATCAGAAACATCAAAGGTTAAATAGTGAACTTTGACATTTTTAGTAGTTATTCAGGATATTTTTGAAATATTGGCAAAGAAATTACTTTAAAATAAGTAATTTAAAATTATTTAAGATTGATCAAGTTCCGTTTTAAATAGTCTTAAATTTATTAGAACTCATATCTCTGTGAAATCAAAATAAATAATAATGTTACCAAGATCTTGGTTTCTTTAAAAATACTTAAAGACATTTTCAAGATCAAATCGTAAAATTTTGTACTTCCGTTTTGTCTTGTATCGGGTGATGCGACGAGGAAATTAATTTAAAATCTGGAAAACGAATGCCTTTGTCGATGGGTTTTTGAGCTAAAATTTTACGCACTAACTTTTTTAATCAACAAGTTAATTTAT
>JAQIWN010001431.1:0-20684 GCA_034699025.1 Entomobrya cf. arborea Gr-Col-00668
AACTTTCTACTACCAGAGTTCGAAAACAAACTCTATGGTTCCGAACGTTTCCATGCTTGGTTATTATGTTTTTATTACATGGGTGATAAGCTTAGAACGCGTCCTTAAACTACGAATATGGTTAACAACATAACATTTCGATTTGTTGCAGCTTCGACTTCCCAGCGGAAAAACGCTTGTGCAAACTTTTGGAGTAAGCGAACCTCTGGCAGCTGTGAGACTTTATGTTGAGCTAAATCGAGATGATGGAGCTACTGGACAATTCAATTTGATGACATCATTTCCCCGCAAAGTTTATCAAGGAGATGATTATGACATGCCTCTAGATGCCTTAGGTTAGAACTTTAGTTAGAGTTGAGCGGTTTTGTGGGTAACGTGTCATTACATGCATTCGGTACAGGTTTGTGTAAATTATGTTTCATTCTTGTTTTTATAGGTCTCGTCCCGTCAGCAGTTCTGATGATTACTAAGTCTGCATAGTTTGTTTACGAGTCGCCAAAACTTCAATTTCTTGACATTTATAGATACTTAATGTAAAGTGTAACGATCTGGGAACTCTTGATTTTTCAGTTTATGTATATCTGAAAAGTGATACATTTCATATGAACTAAATTATACTCGAAATCTTGCATAATATAACTTAACTAAGGAGGGGACAATATTAGCTGCTAATTTATTGTAATATTTTTTGTGAAACTTTCAAAAATCTTAGTATAAGCTTAAAAATAATATTCTTGTGTCAAGTGTCAATATTTCATTACTATATGTACTATATCTGTATCATTCCGGTTTGATTTTGATTTATACAAAGGTGTTACGCAATAAATTTTCCAAATGATATTACTTCTAAATTGTTTCTGTAAAATTGGCAAATGCATTGAATGACTAACAATATCTAAAATGCACGTTATAATTATGTTTTAGTGTGCAAAATGGTCTTTTCATTCCTCCCATCTCTATTACAGATATACTCTTTGAGTGTATCTCTCATTGAATATGCTTTGTCAATTAGGTATATTTGAGTATGTGAGATTGATTGAGCAAATGATTTTTTGGGGACAAGCCCAATGAGCTTAAGGTACGAAGTATGATGAAAGACGACTTATGATGCATTATGATTTCAAAATTTTGTTCGGGAATTCCATATGATATGGTGCAATTATTGGATTATTTCATGCTTCAAGATTAGCCTTGCTCCCTCAGTCTAATGAATCGTACGTTTCATGAAAAGTATAAAATTGACATTATATTGTAAACCAAGTAGGTGATTACAAACAGAATATATTCATTTATTAAAGGTACCCTTTAATGTTTCCAAAAATGTAATTATTTTCAACGCACAACTACGCAGATATTTTTCATTACATTATTCTTTTTACTTACACTAATATATTGTAACTTTTTGAAATAAACAATTCACTTGTACGAACTGACTACACAGCAAAAAGATCCTAAATAAATATTATATGTTTGTGTGTACATAACTGGGTGGTTTTCAATATCAGTTTTGACAATTCAACTTAACTATAATTTAATAATAAGAATGACTAGATGATTTTCAGATTATGAGTGTTTTTTAAGTTATTCAAATTTGAAATATCCTTTTTACAAAATACAAATAACTTATAATAATATAGAACACAGATAAAAATATGGCCACAATGTGCTGATTGAAAACTGACTAATCATTGTGAATCGACAAAAAATCATACAATTTTGACGCGTAAATATTATATAATCATAATTTTTTAACGTATTTATCGTGGAAAAAACTTATAAATTGTCAATTGCTGATGGTCATTTCATCACAAAACATCCCCTTAATATTTTTTAATCAACCGAGTGTGTTTCAACATAATAGTTTGAAACAATAATAATATCGATAACTTGTTATAATGACTGTACTCTTCAGTTATTTTTACAATTTACAAACTACTTAAAAATGTGTGAACATTTTGTAAATGCGAAGTCGGTACAATATAAGCGATTTCTAAAGTAAGAAATTAAACGTTTCAAAATATACGCACTTAATTAATATTTGTTTTAGCTACGCACGTACATATAACAAAAAAGCTGCGCATCATCTTTCACACACTTTTAAAAACAATTACACGTGAACTCTGGCCTCCATACGATACTCATTGATATTTACTGCTGTTTATCGCGTAATAGGATAGCATAAGGTTAGCTATTAAACGTATTATATCTCTAAAATCATTGTTCTTAAATGTTTTCTAGCTCATCTCGCTTGTTTGAATAACCCTTTAAAAAGTATGTTATTTTAGTGACAGTACAATTAAAAGCCACCTGCTTATACCACCTCTGCCCTTAACTTTGTTTGGTCAAAGGACTACAAGTATCCGCATTCACACTTGACGTGTTTGCTTTTTTAAGAATAATTTTATTCTGGGTATACATAATATTTATGTACTAGATTCTGAAAGCTAGTTTAATAGTTTCATTACAATTTCTAACAATATAATTTTAGAGTTTTGTGAATACCATGAACAAGCATCCTTTCATTTTTGTTCGTTTTTTTCTTCGACAAGAGAATTTTAATAAGGAAGTTTATTTTTAATCGGAAGTGTGAAGCTGAGCCTTGTAGTAGTGAAGAAAATCTTTATATTTTCAAATTAACTTAATTTTACATATAATTTTTCAGCGTAATACAATTATTTAATTTAAACTGCTTCTAGCTTGGAATATATATAATAATTATATTCCACATTTTCAATCATCCACTTTAATATTTTGACGGTTCTTATCTTTTAAATCTCAACATCTAGAAATCAAATATAAATGTTCTTTTTTTCTTACAATCAATATGGCGCTGTATAATAATGATAGAATACAAATGTAGAATTTCAATATTACGCACATTGTGTAGCTAAATGCTTTTTGTAGCATTAATTTTTTGTCGTTTTTACATACATATTTGTAGAGTGTAATTAATATATACACTTTTCATGCATGCATGCTGGTTCTTGTTGGCAATCGAGTTATTTAAAAAATACATGGTTATATATAATTGATGCACTATATTTTATACAATATCTAATTTATACTTATTTTTTTCTGATAGGTAAACAAATCATAATCAAGAAATATTTCACCCTAAAGTCTAATAATATATAGGTATGCATACTACATGACTAAAGTAAAAATGAAACTCTTCTTGTTTTGCTTCATTTCATATTTTTGTGTGTATCTTCTTGTAGGTGTCATCATAAAAGGTTAACAGATCCTTCTTTATAATAATATAATGACTGGATAAATTAATGAGATAATGAAAATCTTGCATTTATATCGTTTTGATTAGTTGCTTCAACATTGTTTAAATAATTATATACTTTTTTGTCATCTTGAAACTCTGATTAAGCTTTGATAAAAAATACAGTAACATTAACATTATAATATATAGCATCAGGCGTGGCGTGGCGATGAAATCCTATTTTGATCATTACTCTGTGATGAACCCCATTCATTTCTCCTGATGCTCGATCAATTCAATGGTTCATTAATGTTTTTGACTCCCGCATAGTGGATGACTGTTGTGTCATTGTCATACATTTTGACAGTTGTAGTAACACTATAGTTGCTTTTGATTGTAAATTTAAATACACATATTAAGTAGTTAGTGTTATAGCTTATCGGTTTGTATAGTAATAGAATGTAGTAGCTGTAGATGCCAAGAGTACAAAAGAGTCTTCCAAATGGGATCCGTCAATTCTCCCCCTTCTACGTCGGACACAAGACTGCAATGCAAAAAAATGGTTGAATAAAGTTCTGGAAATTTTGGCATGTGAATCGCATAATAAATGTTTTATAAAATTTGGATGTCATGAAAAGACTAAAATGTCATCACTTATCTGTCTACAATGTGTCTTTTACCTTTGAGAATATAATCGGTCAGAAGTGTCGGCACGGCGGGACTGTCTTGTTCAATTGCCTTCAGAACTGCAATTGACAAAGAAAGTGGAAAGAATATTAATGAGATGCTGGAAAACTAGAAGAACATCTTTGCAAATTACCTGACAAGCAATACAAAGTGGGCATAACTACTTTTACGGAAATACATATTATTCGCATGCTGTCACATTCAAGCATGTACTATATTACTACGTAATATTGAATATGCTGTGTTTATGTATATCACCGTGATTTTACTGTTATTCTCATGTTGTCATTTCCAGAAAATACAAGGTCATTGCGGTTAGTACATGATAAAACTTATTTTGAACACTTCTGGAATAGCTACAGAACATTTTTGCAAATGCTAAACTAAAAGACAGGTACATGGTACATGCCTGTTTTATTAAAGGCAAGTCAGGCAACTGAAATTGACATGGATTCCAATAAAGAGCCTTGATAAAAATGCATACATATAATATATTCATCCCGATACTTTTTCTACAAAAAACAGGGTCAACGCTTTTCCCTTTCTCCAACTTAAAAAACAAGTTTTAGCCAAACTGTTATGTTATGCAAAGCTCAGCTACATATAATAGAAAAAATGGCAAGAAAAAGTATGCTAAATAAAGTGTGGTAATAAAACTGAAGCATAAAGAAAAGTATAAAAGCTCTCTATAAACTCTACAAAGTAACTAAACTTTTAGACAAAATCAGCATAAAAGGCATTTTAAATTTTGATTACTTTTGTCAATACCACATAATACCTACTATACTACTCATAAAAAAGTTGTGAAGATGTATACCCTGCAACTTTCATAAAATTTATGTTTTTCTCTAAATGTAAAAATGTCAATATTTCATCGCATAAAAGATATATACTGGAATTAGTAGGTAATTAAAGCACATAAATAACAAATATATAAATACTAGAGAGAGAAAAATTCACTTACTCTTGATAAGAACTTGAAGAGTGGCATTCTCTGGCGGTCCATTCTTAGCATGGTATGGAATGACTGTAGTCAAGTACTGAAATATAGAAAAAAAGGAACATAAAATAATTATTGCTTCCAGAAAAACTAGACTCCAACGATGTGTTAAATTATATAGATCAGTTAAAAGTCTGTACGAAACATTCCTTTTTGCCCTTTGGACATGCACGACGATATGAGACATGCATACTCAACTTACAGTAGTCATAATGATATTCTTGTTCAAGGACTTTTCGTGTCTCATAGTGCCCATATTGCAATTTCTAGTGCAATTCTTCCACTTTTTTGCTTTCTCTTATCATCAAAGCTTTCTCAAGCGTAAGAGTAACTTATATAAATTATGGAAATGGATCTGGTATTTTGGCTTCTGCTTGAGTTTTCCGTATTCATCACGATAAAAATCTATATGACTGTTCTTGTTAGGGCTCACTATAAATTCTATTTAAGAATACCCTCTGTACTGCACTGTACTGAAAATAAAAAAATACAACGCTTTGCAAAAATAACTATATGGTTCGTGCTTTTTTGTATCCGTATCAGGTTTACAATAAATACAAAATAAAATCAAAATGTGACTTCTTGCCCACTTACTTATCAAGAAAAAATGTTCGCCAGATCAGATACGAAAATAGACAATAAGCCTAAAAGACTAGCTACTTGGAAATCCACTTTTTCTTTGTTAAATTCTTACTGGCATATATGCCCTTGTTTGTAAAGCAAACTATAACTTAGATTTCAAATACAAGCCACTGCACTACATTTTACATTTGTGTGGCAGCGCACGAATTCCTTTCTTTTATCTGCTTTCTCTTCGTAAAGAAACAATCAAATTTACAGGACACAATGCTTTAAAAAATATTTATATCTGAGAGAATATCAAAATAAAAATGTATTTTTTCGAGTGAGAATTCATATCATACAATATAACCGCAAATACTAAAGAATTTTTCGTTTTTTAAACTATATTATTATTTTAGATCTATCACTCCTCGAATACAATAATATTTGTTTAGTGTGCCAATAGCCTATTTTACAATAGGATAGCAAATCGTTCTCTATTTCATCTTTGTTTGGTTTTCTTTTCAGCAAAAGCTTTATCTCCGCAATGGAAAATGAGATCAGCGTGTGTGTACCCCTATTTTATTGATCTAGAATGGAAGCTATTTTAGTTTAAATGAAAACGACACAAACAGAATTGAAAATACGTTGTTATTTCTATTCCTTTGTCCCATTCCTGTTTTTCTTTCTCTATCTTTTTTGTGAGCGATTCCGAAAAACTGAAATCAAAATATTATCATTTCTCTTTCTTCACGAACCAATGACTTGCCAATTCGGCGAAATGCAATGAATTACATTTTCTATTGGAATAAAATAATATTTTCTTTTCACATACTGAAAAAACGCGTATATTTGAACACTTTTTTGTTTGAGTTATATTTGATCACAAAAAGGTATTATTTTGTGTACTATTTTTTTCAAAAGCTTTTCTCTGTTCTTTAGGGATTTTCCGGATTCTGACTAGAATGCATCTCTTGATGAGAAACTTTCTCCGCGATCTGTACACTATACATGTTTTCATTGTACGTGCAATGCTTATAGTTTGTTAGGGTACAACGAGATTTCGCACTTTTAAGGACATTGCAAAAAATGTGTGATGGATTGAGTAAGTCCTCTAGCTTCTAGCATGATTCCAGGAAAACTACTTTTTTTATAGTAAAGCTACAATAAATTGTCCTGGCACTTTTCACACCCTTTATCATCACTATCACCATCATCCCTTCCTTGTTTCCTTCTGCTTATCTTTTTACAGCAACCATAGTACAACTATTACATATAGAAGTCAAGTGAGTAGGCGGTGGGAAGGATCTATGTTTATGGGAACGCCTCAAGTAACCGACTTACTTTAGATTGTTGGACCCCATTCGGAGCAGCTTTGTCTCCATTCTTATTCTTTTTCCTGTCAAGGTTGTGTTGTCTTCTCTTTGTCTGCACTAGGAGGAGTTGTGCGATGAAAGAATTTTTCAGCTCTTTTTCAAATTCCAACTCGTCCCTGAGTGCCAACTCAGCAATGAGAACTTCAGAAAGGTCCTTAATTTGTGCCTCAAGCTCCAGCAAAACCTCATTCAATTCCGAAAGTGACAGCTCGTTCAGTTCTACATAATATATTATGAACAAGACAAAATTAGGGTATCGTTGTACTTTACAGAAAAAAAGAAAGTTGCGTTATGCAACAACATGTCATACATTCATAAACAACCAAACATTTATTTTAGCAAGGGTTTCTGCTCGCTTTGGAACATAAATAGAGAGGGGAAAATGTAACATCATGTTCAGGATATAAATGCATAGATGAAAAGAGAAATGGAGCAGAGGAAAAGTCAGTCTGTAAAAATGAAAGTGAGGGGGAAGGAGAAAGAAGAGCAATTTTTGCATTGAGGTTGTAGATCTCTATACACGTTGGAATGAGATGGTTTGAAAAAAAATCTCCTGTCATTTCTAACTTCCAACATTATCATATTATGTTTCTCCGTTCTGCATTGAATATCATGTAATTTTTCCTATGATATTCTTTTTTTGCAGGTAAATACTTTTAACGTTTCAGTCAGGAAGGGAGTCGATACTAAATTTAAAAAGAAAACAGGATAAAGAAACTGAACCATTTTTGGAATGACGGTTGAGGCCATAGCATACAACGGGTAGCATGACAAGAGTTGTTGTTGGGTAGAAGTGGGCTGTGGCTGGGAGTGTATAAAAAAGGACAAATTTAATAAGGGTTTTAGGGTTGTTTAGGGTGTATTGAAAAGTCCACAATATTACTTTTACTGAGTTGTTGGCACATCGCAAATAACCAACCAATTTTCACACAGAGACCCAGAGTAAAAACACCTCCTCAGCAGATTGAAGTGTTTGGAAATGGCAAAATGAGGAAGCTCCTGTCAGTGCAAAATTTATGTTGATGTTGGTATAATAATGGAAAAGGAAATATATTGTGATAGGCTATTTTATACCGAGTAGTGTACATTTAAGATGGAAATTTTATTTAAGTAGGCTGAACAGAGACGACAGAGTGGAGCAAGGATAAAAATAGGTTTGAGAAAAATATAGAGGTGCATAAAGGAGGATACTGCGGGATTGAGTTCCAAACTAAATTTATAAACTGTATTTTGATCGAATAAACTAGTATGTTGTTCTGTAATATACTTTAGGAAAAAAATTCTGAGAAAAAAACCAAAATCACTGTTCATTTCAAAGCATAACAGGTATTTCCTGCATTTTTATATATTGCAATACACATATTTTATAACAACAATGCGCGGAGAAAGTTAAATTGAAGATAAAGAGAGCTAACGAAAAAAAGGAAATTGGTCAATTACTTTCTTGATAGAATGGAGCTGAGCAGTGCTTTCCTTTTTCGCATCGTTCCTGACAGTTGCACGCTCCTGATTCATCGCAGCAGCACTCTGATGCTGGAGAGTCCTAGAAAGGAAGAAAAAGTGGAAGAAACATGACATTAGGCAATGTATTTCTCATCCTTTGGTTTTTGCTTGTGCTTCAGATAACATATAACGCAGCAAATTCTTAAACTTTCAAGTCTGTTCTTCTACATCATTTAGTTCACCACTGCTAAACAGACAAACGTCTCTTGGTTGACTCAACCATTTATTTATTTCTGTCAGGAAATCATTTTCCTTGCCAAGACACGTAGTAGGTAGTTGAGAAGTAAGCAATATCGTTTTGCATCACGCTAGCAAAATAAAAAAATACACAACTCTGCTGCAGTGTATATTTCAAACAAAATAATTTCATTACAAGAGTTCATTTATTTCTCAGCAGTTTAAAAATGGATAACATACGACCATACGAGTTCATAACTCAAGAATAAAAAGTTGCGCATGCATGCATTTTCATTATTATTTTTCGCCGACTAATGAGCTTTGAAAATCTTGTAAATTGTGAAATTTTGGAATGAAAATGAGTTTTGTGTGAAATATTTTATGTTAAGTATACAGCATACAGCAAATTTTATGCTCAGTTTTATGTAAGATACACGCTTGGCTTTTTACTTACTTGCATAATGAAATCGATTTCTTTGATCACTTCGTCCGCTGTGGGTGGTTCAGGTTCTGTGTCATGACTTCTGCCAAGAATTAACGAGTGCATGTCCAAATCACTTGCTACTGCTTCATCTTCATCACTCAGACTCGTATACTCCTCCTCTTCTGCCTTCACCTGAAAGTCAGTAAATTACATTTGATGATCGGAAATGTCAGTTTGCCAATAAGGTTTTTGGTGTCTTACAGCTACTTTGCACACGCATCCTTTTTATCCTTTAAGACAGTTATATATAAGTAAGTATATGTAGTACGCTGAAAACTTTATGTTAAATATGTCAACACAGCAGTAACAGAAGCGCAAAATTATTAGCGTTACAACTTTTCAATTTGCTGATAACATTTTTCATCCAAGCATAAATGATGCCAGTACTTTTCACTGTATCGTCCTATATGCCAATTTTTTTAAGTAAGAAAAATATATTGATTTATACAAACTTTTCGACCTTATTACGCCTTCAAAGCTTTTACCTACTGATTGCTTCGGTATCATAAATCAAATTTTGAACAGGGATGGGGTAGAATCAATTACAAAAGCAGTCAACATGAATCGTATTGTTCATGCTCATAACGGTAACTTTGTATTTTTCTTGACATACTGGAATACAGTCAAGTTGACATATTCCGCTCGTAAATGTCATAATCCGATCTGTCGTAATTTTATCCTACATAAAAATAGGATGAATCACAAACTGTCATTTTCATTCGGCCTATCGTAATGAATTTCATTGATACGACCCTGAAGAAAATCAGTGTACTATTGAAAAAGATTTATATACGAGTGTTAAAAGGGAATGAAAATCCCTGCAAAGAAGGCTATATATCAGCTAGAATATGGGGTATTTTATTGACATTTTGAGCACCCAACAATAAATAAGTAGGAAACGTACAAAAAAATTTACTATAGATCCCTTAATATCACAATCACGATAGGTTTTACAGCAAATTGATTATTTTCCCATTTCTTTAGTAAAGATGAGACGAAGAGGTTACATTACTGACCCATATCGTGTCGTTTCAGATTCAGATAACCAGTCATGCAAGTAAAATAGTTCTTTTGCAACTCACAAGGCCATTTTTTTTGTTAGTTTGATCGGATTCGGGAAAAATTACGTGGTATTAATATTTTTATTTTCTTTCATGTATACATATTACGTATGCTTTCTGAATTGGTATTCCAAAAGTACGAAAACCTTTTTTGCATCAATACCTAAAATGTACTAATATTAGCCTTTTTCAGAAAAAAAAACTACAAACAAAAGTTCAGCGTGAATTGTCTTTGGTTCCTTTTCCATTGATTTAATACTTTATTTTATCTTCGTGCTGTCATTTGCAAGAAAGTCGATTTGGTATTGAATATGAAACTGACAAGAAATAACTTTCGTGCAATCAAAAAGAGTTAAACGTTTCATTTCATTCAATACTTTCCCATCCTTGGAAATTTCTTTTAAAAATGGAATGAAATGAAACGAAATATGTAATTCTACACGCACGAAGTTTGGGGAAATGGGCTGTGAATGGATGGTTCTCGTTTGTTACTCGATTCCATTTTTCGCATTCTTTCTTTTATGTACTATTATTTGTTGATATTATCTACACATAATCCTTTTGCAATATATTCTAACCTCTTTTGTACAAAGTACAAACCAAGTGCCGCAAAAATACTCACTCCCAATCCCAACAATCCAACAAATGTAAAATGTTTCTATGAAATTGGATGAAAGAACTAAAAAATTGTTTTGAAATAACAAATGTTCGCTTTGCCAACTTAGAAAATTGAGTTGTAGAAACTAGTACGTAGTTTTTGTATGGGAAGCCGGTTCGCAGAAACTAAATTAATCATTTTTGTAAGGGCTACATGCATGATGCATACCTAACATACATGCACTCAACAATAGCCAGCAGCGATTTGTTATCCTGTGTTGGAAAACTTAATCTGATACAGCTTTGATGAAAAAATGTAAAGTTTAAAATAAGTAATAGTAATAAGTAATCTTGGCTATCAATAATGCTCTTAAGTATGGCATGATGAAAAAGTAAGGAAACATTGAAATACACCGTTTGATTTGCGGTGTATTTACCCTTTGGGTAGCACAAAAAACACGAACAACCAAAAATGTGTTAAAATTAAAACAAGTTCACGTACCTGCTCATTTAGGTTGAGGGCCGGTATCTGCAACTTTCTCGCGTAGGTTTTAGACCAGTCAATAGGTAGGATGTTCCCATAATTGCCGGTAATCGTCCACCACATTCTGAAAGAAATAACAAGACGAGAAAATTATTAGTATCATTAATCACCCTACTGACAATGGCTCGAACCATTTTAGTAATAGATTTCCAAAACATGTTACGGTTGCTTCCTCTGATTACTTTTGATTTATGACTGCTACAACTACCAGTTTTTGCACAAAAATTCGTTTTACCTATCGCAGGCAGCGTAAAAGAAAACGCTAATACTTCTCCTTTGGCAGAAATTTCTATTCTACATTTTATATGTGAATTATGTTCAGTTCTTATCTTTACCCACATGCGCCCTTTTTCTTGTACTATTTTGTGGCATTATAAATATATATTTTACTAAAACTCATTACACATTAATCTATTGAATCTTGAATCCGTATCGTTGAATACATTCATAAATAACATGCAGTACAGTACTCACAATCAATACTTGCGGAATCAGTTCATGACACACATTTGGTTTGCACAAAACTTAATATTAGGGCTCGCTTTAAATAAATCGATCTTAGAAAAGACACTTCACGCAATATAATTGATTCCAATCTTAAACCACTGATGATTATAGTAATTTCGTGGAATTTTTGTGGAAAAAATTATTTGACAAGTTAATTTTGCGATAGTATGTATTTATGGGGTAATCTAAATCTCCTTTTTAGCATGTTGGAGCTTTATGTTTTCATCATGGAATGTCATCAGTCAGTCATTATCATGCATTTGAGTTATTTGAGATTAGCATTGGATACTGTTAAGTTACAAGTACTTAGAACATAACAGTAAAAGCTTAGACAACAGACTCAGTTCTAATTTATCCGAAATCCTACACCACTTCAAAGCATGTAAGACAAGATATAGGGGAAATTATCCTTAGGCATCTACAAGTTCATTAAGTTTAATGAGAAATTCCGAAACAGCGAGCAAATTCCATAAGAAAAAGAAATACACGAGAGCTTGAAACTTTCAGTGACTAATGGCTTACTGAAATCAGTCACCCAAAAGGATTCATTGTCCCTTTTTGGTATGAATTAGCAAAAAGGGAAGCATATATACATATGATGATGATGGGAAAACACGAGTGAACTTTTTCGTCGAGAAGAAACAAAATCAGACACGAAACAATATGTGTTTTGGGAAAATGTCTGAATCTCGGAAACAACTCAAAACACTGATGAATCAGATTGAAAAGGAAAATACAGAACAAAAGTTCTGTTGTTCACAAATTACTAAAATAAGAACTTTCCCTGTGCTTTTTAGTTAACGGTATAGCGTAGGCGTGCGCCTTCGACAATTTCAGGCTCCAACACAAATGGTTCCTATCTCGAAAACATTTTACCTTTTCATTCATGTCATATGTGCCAACAGGAAAGAGTCTCAGCAAAAAGCAGAGGACAATAAGCAAACTCTAATCATCTCAAACAGGAAACTTATTGTCCCTTGCCAATGTGCCAATCATGAAAATTGAAAACAATTTCTTCATGGTTTAGTCAGAAAGTTTCTTCACGCTTAGTACATGACTGTATTTCTAAAAACCCCACATATTTGCTTTCTATTTCCAAACTTGCCCTTTTCCAAGAAAAATCATATTTTCAGCTGTCTAATTTTCAGATTTCTTATAAATGCTCTGTACTTCTCAGATAAGAATTCGAGAAATTATGACAGAACCAATGAAGTGTTGATTAAGCCTTCTTTGGAAAAATAGTTGTTAATTGAGCAAAACTAGATACAACTCATCATTTTCTTTTAGAAATATATTTAATTACAACTGTACACCTTGCTTGTTGTTGCTGTACCCAAGTGAAATATCTTGTGACATTTTTTTGAAGAAAAAAATATTGAGAATTCTTTTCTACTTTCTTTGAACTCGTTCTGATTTATATTGTTCGACTTTTACTTCCTGGGAGCCGAGCAAAGTAAATAGAAAATATTCCCAGAATTCTTATCCTTATTTTAGCCTCCATGCTCTTCTTCAACTAGGTTGCTACTTTTGTTTATGTTTCTGAATTGTTAGAACAAAAAATACTTTCACCTCTCTCTACAATGTACCTCTAATGTCGCCGAAGAATACACGGTGCGGTGTGAATTCCCTTGTTTTACTTTTCTACACATCTTGTCTCTTATTTTCTTTCATATTATTACACCTTGTTTGTTTCTTTACATTTATCTATATTTTATCCGCAAAAATAAGCCCTGTAACGCATAACCCAACCTTTTGTATGTTGTGCACGATGGGACCCCCAAGGGTGCAAATGGTGCTTGGTGTATTCCAAAGAGGAAAAGGAAGTAGCAAGTAGTATGACTCTGATAATCCAAAAATCCATACATTCATGCAGTATCCTTCACTAATGTCACTATAAATTGAAATTTCATGCCGTATACAACATAATTCCTGGTTTCATATTACTGTGTTTACAGTAATATATATTTACGAAAAATTTACTCTGTGCATTTATATTCTTATGAGAAAGTATGCGCCATGTAATCCAGCAAAACATTTTTAAGAGAAACATATAAATTCCAGAGTGTGCTTCAGTATAATAAATGTACTCTTTCCAATATTGCTGAAATCCTACTCTGCATCTGCTCTATAAGCAGAATGTTTTTATGAAGTGTGTAGGAGCCAAAAAGGAATTCATAGTTGTACCGATTTTTTTAAACCGAACTAGTGCATCATGCATCATATCATATTAGATTTCAAATGCAATACAGCCGACTTCCGACTAGGGTTGCGCACATCGCACATTTTTAGTTGAGAACCTACATATTTTATTTATTTCCATGTTTTCATTTTCTACATAATATTATCTTATATATCTATTGTAATGGCACTGCGGTTGTGTTGTGACAGTGCAGTATACTGAAGGAAAGGGGGCTAAACATAATAAATTCTCTGTATGCATCTATAGGTTATGAGGTTCGACAATACTGCGAGTTCATAGACTAACCCGTATAACGAACTGCAAGAATGGTGCCAAAACTGAGCTTTCACTCAAGTATAAACATATATATTTTATAGGTGTGCATTCTTCTAAATTATATATCCATTCCCCAATGTTGTTATACGAACATATATTTTGTAGTCGTTGCACTGTTCACGTAATCAAAAGAGAAATCGTATATTTCTTGGTCATGTTTTTGCTCAAGTATATTCATGCTTATACTGAAAAACACAGAATTCGTGCTATAATCTCTGTTTTTTGGAAGTAGAAAGACACTTGGGATGTAGCACACTGTCGTCCTCAGTTTTACCACATGCGTCTGGTTTTTACTTGAAACTTCTTTGGCAATTCGAAAAGAAAGAATAATCTACTGCCTGTATTGTTTATAGTGTTCATGGATAGTACAGACAACTGTCTGGAAGTTAGACAAGGATAAAAGAAAGAGTCCCTTGCGTCAAAAAAGGGTTGAGATAAATTTTTCTTTTAAAGTATTCGCAATGAAATGTGGGGAAAATTATATTATGTAAAATTGGAAAACACTTGAAAACATTTTATTAGATTTCACAATAATAGGGTTGGTTAAACATAATTAAATGAACGATCTACTATACGAAGAAATTATAATTATTGATTCTTTCAGCCAGAAATTTGATTTTATGCCCATGCCTGCGTTTTGGCATTTTATCTAACTAGTATAATATTTCGATGTGAAAGAGGTTCAAACACTTTGCATTCGATATTCCATTCGATTAATTTTAATATTTACTCCAGCTCCTCAGCCTTGATCACGTTGATGTACGATTTATGATCACATAATATACATATGACATACCGATAATAAATTTTATTCAGATGCTGATTCCCATGAGACCCTTTCAATTGATCCACACAGAAAGTAAAATATTTTGATGTAAAAGCTAACGTCCTACAAAACCTTTCACCAAATATTTTATGTACTGCCTACCAAGTATACAACTACCATAAATATCTTAAGAGAGAAGAAAGGTTGTTCTCTCTGGCTTGTCTATGCTTTCACCAACATATTCTGATAATATATTGTATTCAACACCAACCAGTACCAGTAATGTATCTTACATTTTGCAAGCTTTCTACTTAGCTCGGCGATGGTGACGGTGATTGCGATGCGAATCTTGTATTATTTTTACTCAAATGGAACGCAGAACCCGGGTGCTAAAAATGTACGTAATGGGCAAAGTTTTTGCAAGAAAAAAGAATGTAAGTAAACACATAATACATAAACTATACATATTGTATTTTCTTACAGCCCTGAATGAATGAAAGTAACCTCTTTATCTGCAGAGTGTGTGTATGTTTATATAATAAAGCAGAGAACCGCATTCCGCCCGGGTACTTTACTCTAAAACAGGCAAAATAGGCACTTATTTTAGATTTCCCCTAGAAGAAGCCGCAAATACTGTGGTTGAGAAGATGATGGCATCAGACGGAGTCGCCGAAAGAAGAAAAAGCTGCATCTTTTTACATACAATGAAAAGAAAGTAAGAATAGCAATAAAGTGTAACTACTTAGCACTGCTGCAGTATGCGTATTCCCATACACAATACAATAATAGGGGTATTATTAAAGATTTTCATTGTTCACATAAATGTGTCGCTTTAGCTATTTTACTTCAATATATTCAGGCAGTTAGCAGCTAATTGCTTTTATGCTACCAAAACCACATCCTTTTTTTGCAGATTTCTTGAAAGAGACTTTGAAGTATTTTACATACTTTTCCACATGGGATTTTTTTAGGAATGACGCAGGTTTGTTTAAATGTTTTCATTTATGTTTTACGTAAAACCTAACAAAATATGTTGTGCTTTCATTTTTTCATCTTATATTTAGCAAGTACCGCCACAGCTAGTGAGCAAGGGGAAATCTAGTAGTAATAGGACACACAAGCTGAACGTGTTTTTTACACCTCTAGAACTACTTTCATTTCATCATTAAACTTTATTGACGTTTACAAACAGTTCATGGTAAACTTTTCTTTCATTGTTAAAAGTACTCAATGTTCTTTCTTTTCATGTTTCATGGCCGGTCCAACTTTTATACTCAGCACAAGTAATAATGACTAAACTAAACATACAATAATGTGTTTTACCACTTTATAGTCAACAATGAAAAAGTAAAAAAAGGCATAGAGAAAGTAAAAAGTATACGCATCCGATTCCGGAGGATGGGAACTTACCAATGTTACATACTTAATCATGCTACTATAGTGTTAATATTTCAAATATCTCCTGTAGAATGTTAAATGAGTAAGAAAAGTTTACAATTTTCGAAACTTCTTTCCGACATGAGTAAGCTTAAAAAACTCAAGAACATTGCCAGAATAACTGCTCCTATGAAAGCCCATAAAAGGGTTAAAGTGAGACTAAAATTTAGACGCATTGTCAATCTATAACGGTAAAAATTCCCAAGAATGCTCGTTACTTTGCACATTTACGCTGCATAGCGTAAACTAAAGAAAATATCAGTAAAAAAGTATCTTGCTGTAAAAAATGCAATTACAGTAGATTTACGAACCTGAAACTCGGTCGATGAGGTAAAACCTTCTAAACAGTACCAGTGGATCAACCTGATACCCAACACAGAGCTTAAAGAATTGGATCATATAGAATGTTATACGATATACCACCCGATTATTGACAATAACGATCCGACTCGGAGCGAATTTCAAACTCTATCAATTTCAAAGAAATAATTTTCTTCCTTAACTTTACTGACGGGGTAATACAGATAGATTGAAAATCCTTAAAGGACGAGCAGGTAGAGAAACCCTTCCTCATCCATCTCCATCCGAACACTTACTTATGTGATCTTACATACATTACCTTATCACTGTTTCAGGGTATGTATTTAGCCGTAAAAATTCTCATTTATTATTATTTATTGCAAAGAACACGTTTAAAGATGGATAAATATGGCGCGCATGATCTCTTGCAAAACCTGTATATATATGTATATCAAAACTAAAGAATATGTCTATCTAATGTGGAGCATCAATATCCATGTCATACAGCGAGACAGATAAAACTCATCTCGATCTCCCCGTTTACTTTCCACCACATATTTTCTTGTGCCCGAGTACCTTATTAAATTGATCCACCAACATCAAGTCATTTTCTTCCTTATTGCGTTCTTCTTGGCGAATTGCGAACCCTTTGCGCTAATAATGTGAAAGAGGGAGAAAGGCAAAAATAACACACACATACAAATTCTATTTTACAAGATTTCTCCACATTAATAATTCCTTCACTCAGTAAAAATATGACGATGTTGTTTGAAGGGTACATATACATAATGACCTACAAATATGTTAGCGCCAAGACATGAAACAAACGCATTTACTCGACTCAAAGGTAAGATCAAACTCACACCGATGGCAGCCCGTATGCGACAGACAGGCACCCATTTCCCACCATAATGTACTCCTTGTCACCAGCCCAAGACTTACAACTTTTCTTTTTTACGTAAGTCAAAATCATTAAACTTCATTCAGAGCTCCATTACGCGTTAAATCAGGCCCTTTTAAGGAAAATCTATATTCATGATGATGATAATAATGATAGTAAGAGATTACACTATAAAAAATACATCCACACTAATGCATCCCACGTACAAAATTCATAGAGTTGACAGTGAGTAGTACTATATGTAGCACGTATAGCTAAAAGACTTCTGTGTAATTTCACCTTGACTTCGTTAGAGACATTTTTGGCACAAAAATATATATT
This sequence comes from Entomobrya cf. arborea Gr-Col-00668, assembly GCA_034699025.1. Lineage (NCBI taxonomy): Eukaryota > Metazoa > Arthropoda > Collembola > Entomobryomorpha > Entomobryidae > Entomobrya > Entomobrya cf. arborea Gr-Col-00668. The sequence goes on from JAQIWN010001431.1 coordinate 17,949, forward strand.
TTGTGAACCCTTTTTCCCGTCCCTGGGCAATTCATCCATCTTTTCCCCATTTCCTCTCACTTGTCGTTGTCTTTCTCCTACACATCCTGTCTCCTCGTTGTTCTTCTCTGCTTTTACTTGTGGAAGTCAGTGTACTAATATATATACATTCATACTTATACACACATTAGAACAGAGCAAAGATAAAGGAGAGTGGAAGAGATCAAGTGAAAGAAGTCAAAAAGGTAAAGGAGGAGGCTTTTGCTCGTTAGTCATTGGTATACACATTAAAGAGCGCCTCGTATCGCATATATTCATCTTCTAACACGGACAGGGACCCAAGACCCAACTTTCTAATGACGACCAGACAGCTCGAAAGGGTTGTTTCTTTGCTTTTGTTGTCGCTCGGTTAATAAAGTTTTCTGCCATGTAGGAGTATACATGTACCCTCACTATTTTCTGAGTAAAACAACGTCAGCAGAATAATGTACGTAACACTGACACAAACAAAATGGATAGACTATTGGTCTTGATTAGAACAGAAAAAGTTGGGTAAATGCAACATTCCTTTTGACACTATGTATTACAAAACAAACTTTCGCTAGCATTGTGTTACACGACAAAGTTGTCTGTAAAGAAAAAACCAAACTAGCAAAAGTTGGAGAAAGTTTTTCCATGCATGCCTTTTACAAGCAGTTAAAAGGCGAAGATGTGTATTAAATATAAAAAGTGTTCCGTTCCGACTGTGCTTGTTATAAAAGCGGTATATAAATGATAACGATTTTTTTCATTGCAACAACTATAATATTTTTTTGAACATTTACTGACTTTCATTGAACTATACAATCGGAATACATGTATGTATGTATGCGTATAGTCAGGGGGTAAATATGCAAACTAAAAAGCATGTTTATTTATCTTACTTCTGTGTTTAAGGAGTCAAAAATCTAAAATTCAAAATTTTAGCAAAAAAGATAGCCTTTATACATATTATGTATGCATGAATGTGTAAGCAAAGTAAGGACGCATAGTTAAACTGTTTAACCAAATACCCTTTTACCGTTAAATGTCGGTTTGTTTGCATTCCATCTGCAAGATCTCTTAAAATACTGAGAGCCAGATGATTGGGTTGCTTGACGGAAAAAGTAATGGCACTCCATTTACATTAACAAACATATACTCCATTTCAGTTGTTAGAGAAAAGAGACAGGTTTCATCATCATTTCTCTTCGTTAACCTTAAAAAAGAGATATGTATGAAATGAATGCATGTATGTTTGTGTATGCATTATAGGAAAAAAAGGGGAAGTGAAAAAAAAAAATTAAACAGCCTGGAAAATGTCTAATGTATTTGTATACTGCTCCGCGTTCGTTTAACTTAACCTTTTCAAATTAAAAAGGGATGAGCTGTGAGCAGATGGGAAAGTTAATTTTATTCTGCTGAACTCGAGTCCAGGCTTTGGATAAATCTTTCACAAACAAGAAACAAATGTGCTTAGTTTAACTCACTTGTCGCTTACAGTTAACAAGGCGGAGAATTTACTGCGAAACATTCACATTATTGCAGTGTACATTTCCAGTCAAGTAATAAAACAAAAATAGGAGTCTGGCTGGAGTGTTTCTTTTCCTCCAACTCACAGTCAGACAGCCTTGTGGTCATGTGGTAAAATAGAAAATAAGCTGTCAATGAGATAATGCGGTTTTGTTGGAACACATCACATGAGACTAATATTCATGAATTCTGAATTGTCCAGTATACTATTATTCCCCACGAACACTCATGTTTTCTTAAAGCAACTGTATGGCATGATTTGTCAAGGGAATTCTGCTGGATCACAAATTCATGATACATATTACATCCACTTTCATTCCACCTAGCCACTCGCTACTCTTCTTGTTTGACAGCCAACAGACAATAGAAGACCATCGAAATAGACAAAAAAGAGGTGAGCTGAGAAGAAAATCAATGGTATCAGTTGAAAAGTGGGGAATGTCACTAAAATGTCTGGTTCCATTCTAGTTTACGTCACACAACTGTCAAAACAAGTTGTTTTGCAGGTGCACCAAATAAAATTATACTTGAAGTTTGCAATGTAAGAACTACGAACAAATAAATGCACGGCTCAATTACTTCCAACTTCTGACTTCTTGATGTTCTTGAGTTAGCGCTGAGGCCGACGTAGAGCGATTAAATGAGAAGAAAGTTAAAAGGTGTTCATGGTTCAATTGGCAATGACATTGAATTTGCCAAATGAACGAATGATAAATTTTAGATGTCTACCTAAATTTTCTCCATAAAAGTGCAATTATTTCAGTAAATATACATACATACATTACCTGCATTTCTAAAGACTGTTATGAATCGTTAATAATGTTATCATGTCCTAATAGTTTATGAAAATTTTTGAAGCCATCAAAATTTGGTCATCAATCATAAAATGTTTTTGCAACGTTTGCACAAAAATGTAGATCCATGCCTTGGTTTTTGATTTTGTTACCCACTAGTTATATTGATTATTTCTCAATGTCATTCGTTAAGTCGAACGAACCTTCATATTTTTTTATCTAATGTACTAAAATCCATTAGGGATTAAGGTGTGTCTAAATATTATAGAATCACAACAATTTTTCCAAACATTTTGTAATATCTGCCATGAAATAAGAGCTATTGAGCCCGCATTATGGTGGGTGGAACACTTATTTAGTTGGTTATATATAACATTAATATCGGACGTGTCAGTCAACTACAGTGGGAATG